>SCLH01000395.1:67355-121213 GCA_004367855.1 Oikopleura vanhoeffeni | reverse complement strand
CGTATGGGCAGATACTTGAGCGTTGGTACCATAAAAATAAAATTTGTGAAGACTACGATGAGCACGTATCACGTGATATGCTACACCTTGGTTTACAACTATATTTTCTAGACTAAAAATCTAAATTCTAGAATTTGAAATGATTGAATGCAAAAATATAACTTTTCAACTTCTTATTCCAAAAGTAATCGAGCTTCAACTACCTTGAGCCTTCTGTAAACAACGTCCGATATTATCGGCTCTGGTGTCTTGGCGGAACTTTTTTTTCTCTGATTCCAGGGGTTAATGGCATTTGCCAACAGTATTATATTAAGCTTTGATTCAAATTATTTCAGAATTACCTACTGTATTTTACAAGATAAAATTTCAACCATCAAAGCAACGTGCCTCTCACTAGTAAATAGAGTGGCAAAAGTGTGGAGTCCACACCGTTAACACTTCGGCTTTCGAAACGACTCATCCAATTGAGTTTTTAGATAGCTCAAAATGACCATACATATTATTTTTCCAACCTAAGTGGATCTTTGTAAATGAGGGTTATCTCTCTAGCGCGTGTTCGAATCCCACTGGTGTTGTATTAGTGACTGTATTGCGTATGGTAATAGGCAAGGGTGCTTGATTTTGGCAGCGCGAATGACACGTTCAACGCACCAATTTACAGTCAAGTCTTCTTTTCCAGCACTTACAACACATAATGATTTATCTTCTGATTTACAACTTGCATTTTGTTATAACGTTTTCTTTTTATTGTGATTAGTTACTTTTATTGCGTGTTTTTGTTGTAAAGTTCAAACCTAAAGTTTAAAATTTGGGTCGATGTGTTCATATCCGGTGAACCAGATAAAAAGTAAAATTAATTAAATTAGAGCATTGAGCTTTTTTGTTGACCGTCGTAAACAAAACTCCGTTTTTGGATATCCAAGGCACCAGAGCCACAATTGTGGCTCTACTTTGAATGTTGTTTACAGAAAGCTTAAGTAGTTGGAATTTCAATTTTTTCTGCATTAGGAAGATGAAAGGTAATTTTTTGCATCCGAAATTTTATATTCTAGAATTTTATATTTTAGTTCTAGAAAACAAGTGAGAAAAACAAGGTTACCATATCACGTGATACACGTCAAATTGTCTATCACAGTTTATATTTCTGTCGAAACGATTGCACAAGTATCTGGCCTACATCATAATTTGTCCGCTTTGATTTATATTACATGAATCTAAAGTAATTTATAAATAAGTGAAAAATTTTTGATGAAAAATCGTGATTTTCAATAAAAAAATTTATTTTTCCCTATAAAAACAAATTATTACACCTTTCCATTATTTTCCAGTAAATATGGTAATGAAGTACAACTGTTGACAATTTTTAATTGCTTAAATTCACTTTTATATAATTAAATTCTTTCATCGGATATTGAAGTTGAACATTTAGAAATTTCACTTCCGAAAAAAATCTGCCCCTAGATACCAACATATTTTTATTTTAACTGTTATGCATGCACTAAACGCTTTCTTAAGAACTGGCTAATCTCACATTTGTACTTTATGTCTAGTTCCGAATTAATTTTTCCGGAAGTGAAACATAGGCGAAAAATTCTAATAAATCAACTCCCCGTAATACTGGAACCAAACATTCGAAAAAAATTTAATTATTTTTTGGGAACCTTATCAAAATTCTTTATAATGTGTTTCGAAAGAAATTATTCCACGATCCCTGTTTTTTGCCTTTTTTGAATAATTTTAGGTATGCTCGAGCCACAATTGTGGCTCTGTGCCAACAAGGGTTGAGCTATCTTTAGAAAAAAAAATTTTGGTAATTTTGAGACGTAAGATTTTTTTTGTTCTGAGATTTAAAAAAAAAACGGTTATAGGTGCGAAAGTGACCTTTTAGTCCGTGGGTTCTCACGGGAGTTAGAATAGCGGTATCACAAATAAAATAAGTGACTCGACAGCGACGAGTTTTCTCCATGGTGGTTTTTAATTGCAACATTATCAGATGTACCGGCTGGTCAAAATTAACTGGTAAAAAGTATAGCCTCCGGTACCGGAAGTGATATTTCAATGATTACATCTACCAAAAGTTGCGCAATTATCGGTTTTCTGAAACGGTATATTTAAACTAGGGGTCATAAGTGACCGCAAGATGGCCGGAGGAGAATTTATATTTTGAGTGAAAACCGAAAGAAGATATTTTCGCATGATATAAATTCCCTTCTGGCGCCATGGCGCGCCACCTTCGGTCACGCAATCAAGCTATACTTTACCGGTTTATTTTGACCAGCCGGTACATCCGATAACGTTGCAATTGAAAACCACCTTGGAAAAAATCTTCGCTGTCGAGTCAGCTTATTTTATTTGTGATACCGCTATTTTAACTCCGTGAGAACCCGCGACTAAAAGATCACTTCGCACTTTAAACCGTTTTTTTTTGAAAAAAAAATATCAAAACCAAAAAAAATCCTACGTCTTAAAATGACCAAAAAAACATTCTCTACAAGATAGCTTGAAAACATCGATACCCATTTCTGAGTTTTGAAATTTCTTATTTCAAATCGTCACTGTTGGCGATATCTATTTACCAACCAAACTTCATCTCAAAAACTTTTAATATCTCTATAGCGCGTGTTCGAATCCCACTAATGTTTTCCTAGTGATTTGTCTTGAGTATGATCATAGGCAAGGATGCTTGATATTGGGACCGCTAAATTTGATATTTGTGTAATCACTCACAGCAATCACTAAGACAATCACTTAGACAACATTAGTGGGATTCGAACACGCGCTATAAGGATAGTAATGCTTTTTAGATGGAGTTTGGTTAGTAAAGGATATGGGGACAAAAATAAAATTTTCAGTTCAAAAATAATTTGAAAATGTTTTCAATTTTATGATGAGTTAACATTGGTTCTAAAGAAGTTATTCACTAAAAATATGTGTAGAATGTGTACACTGGTGCACTACGTACGCACCCTTATCCGTACGATGTACCTTATCCTACATTTTTGGTCGCAGATGAAACGCTTATAAGCCTAAACGCCTTGTAGAGTGTACCTTATCCGTTTGTACCCTTATCGTACGATTTTTGGCGAGCTGAGGCGTACGATAAGGGTGCACCAGTGTACTCCACCAAACGCAATTAAACACAAAATTCAAAAAGTAGATTAATGATATTTAATCCTAAAAAATGACGTCCATTTATTATGCACTCAAAGTAATTTTTGATAAAAACCTCAAATGCCTACGCAATTTGGCGATATGGAACTTTCGGCAATATGAGCACTGAAGGGATTTTAGCTAAAAATCGTGAAATTGCGTGGGTATTTTTTTGGCGATATTGGCAAATCCGGCGATATGGAGCCCCTCCTGTAAGTTGTTAATGAGCTGTATGATTAATTTCTCAAATCTCAGTATGAAAAATTACTGAGACTATAATTTACCCACACCGTTGGTGTTAATATTTCTCACGCGAAATTTTGAAGTGAAAAAAATCTCATGGATTAATCAAGGCTAATCTCGGAGTCCGTTATTTGCGCACTGACGCGTAGGTAAATTAGCCAATCAGCGGCACTATTAAGTTAAGTGGATAGTCAGATGCAATTGCCGAAATATTCTGATATAAAATTGCAAAATAATAATCTAATTAAAGTATTTATAATTAAACGCAGAATTCAGATGATTTTTAACCGCTCCAGCAACATATTGCCCACATATTTCCCATTTAGCATATTTTACTTGCCAATACCTGCCATTGTCTTCCGATTATATCCAATCTTCTCCTGGTAATTTAAATTGTCTGTTTCATTTTTCTCAGCATTATATGAATTCATAATATCAGCTTGTTTAATGAGATCGGCTTGATTCTACGTTTATTTCATTTAATAAATCATCTATATCTGCCAATGTGTGATTTTGCGCGAACGAGAACCCAATCAGTAAAAATAAAAAATTTCATCTTTGTGTGATTATATTTTTTTCTTCAATTTATTATATAGATTTACAAGCCCCTCAGGCTGACCGCACGAAATTCGGAACGTGAATTTTATCTTCAAAAATGTATCGTAAATGACAGGAGCAATTTGTGTGGTTTCACGTTCATTGCATTGAGTCAGAAAGTGCTCAGAAGTAATTTTATCTGTGAATTTTAGCAGACAAAGTATTTAACTCGTGTACTTAGACAGTGCTGATTGGCCGTGAGTAGTCAATTAGCGCACTCGTTCTTATAGTAAAATATACACGAAATTTATGTAATTTATAACGGTGAAGGTTTTACAATTATCTATCTTTTGATCTTAAAATAATTCCCTTTATTTGTCTGGAGCTTGTGTTAGACCCACCTGGGAAAGTCGAAATCATAAAACTAAAAAAGTTTCTGAATTAATTATATTGAATTATATTGATTAATATTTATAAAAAATCGTTACTGATTTTCTGGGACTCTTTAAGAAGAAACACTTTTTATATATAAAAAGATGCTACAATTTAAGAAGACCTAACTTATTTTAGTGTGACAGCAGGGGCGGCTCCGACAAGCAAAACCAGAAAACGACAAAAATGAGACGATTGGAAAAACTTCTTCAGGACAACTCAATCGCAATTTCAATCTCAACCTCAATTCCAAACTCCATAGTCGAATAATTTAATTATGATGGATGGAAAAACGAGAGGTAGAAAATAAAAAAGACGACGAGAAGAGATTAAAAAATGATGATTCAAAAACTTCAAAAATCTCAATTAATTTTTTGCATGTTCTCAATTTCAACATTTTTTTGTATTTATTACTATTTCATAATGCGCCGTAGAATTTATTTTTTTACAAACAAAACACAGCCTTAAAGTTCAAACTTATATAATTAATCATGTGTTAAAAACCTAATTTCTTCCTTTTACAAAAATATCAAATAATTTTTTGTATTTATTAAAACATGAGGTGCTATAATTCAGTCCACTGTGTTAATAATTTGGGAGAGGGCAATAAAGAGATATAGATCTAATCGGATTAAAGTGTGACGTAGGGCAGAGACTTGTGCGTTGGTACCCATAAAATAAAATTTGTTAAGACTAGTAATTAGAGCTTCAAGTACATTGAGCTAACAGAAATTCTGTAAACAACGTCCAAAGTATAGTCGATATATCGGCTCTGGTGCCCTGGCGGAACTCTTTTTTTCTGTGATTCCATGGGTTGAGGGCGCTTAATCCATATCACCACGGTTTTTCAACAACATATCAGAAAAAATACAATTCATGCATTTTTGGTAGATACTGGATTAGCCACCGTGGATAAAGAAAAATTAAATGAATATTTAACATTCCATTTCAAAGTGGTTCAGGGCAATACTAGCCTGTTTTTTCGATGTTCCCGATTACACTTAATAGTTCGTTTATGACAAACTTTCTGTTTATTTCTTAACACAAGGAAGATTTGATCACAAGAAAAAAAGAGAAATGTCAGAAAATGTTGCGGCACCGCTTTGCCAGAATCGGACGGTAAAAGTTAACATAACAAAAGTTAAGTTACACATAAAAGATATTCACTTTTTTGCTTATTTATTTGATCACAACTACTAAATTTCGATCGAAATAAGATAAAAAAGGTGCACGTTATCACGTTTTGAGACATAATTTGAAACATATCTGGTAAGATCTACTTATCTTGGTTTGATAAAAACAGAAAAATGTACTTGAATTTGAGCCTCAACAAATGGTAAGCCTACTTTTCCGAGCTTAGTTTCCTCAATTATAGACTTTTACGTGTTGTGAACATATAATTCCAGTGAATTTTGAGTGAATCTTTCCCAATAAAAGATGGTCAATTACATTATATTTTATTTTATATTTTTGTTTGAAGTCAGCTGAAAAACAAGTTGAAAGACATCCAAGACTCAAACATGAAATTTACTTAATTTTCCATAAATTATTTTTATCTAAAATACGCATAAAATAAGATGATTATTGTTTTTCATCATTATATCCCCTATTCACACTTTTGTTAATATCCCGGCCCTACTACTTAAAAACACACTACGTTGATATTAACAAATAGTGTGAATAGGGAATATATAATATATATATTGGTCACAGAGTAACATTGTATGAATGCAAATTATGATAAACGGTATTTAAACCGTCGGTATATCATATCTTTACGACAGGGCAATAAGGGGATATACCGTTTGTCATGGTTTGCCAGAAAACGATTTTTTTGTGGTTTGAACATATTTTTCTTATTTATATAATTCTTTTTTTCTTTCTCAAAAATTAAACAAGCGTTTAACTCCTAGGTTAGCAAGCTACTTCTGGACCCACAAAATCATATGGTCACGCATGACCATGCTGTTTTAATCAAGCGTATAACCTTAGATTCATTATCAACATATATTTTTTACTTGTTAATATTGTAAATCAAATAATTTGCTACAATCGTATGGAAACAATTTGTTAAAAAAATAATTTAAAGGCATCAAATGTTAATAAGAAAATATAATTATCTCTCTGTTTATCACGATTCACACAATTAAGGGCATAATTAATACAAATTGAGGCTTAATTTGACATTTTTAAATTTGTAGTATTAAACCGCTAAGACTTTCCTCTGCTATGTTTAAAAACAATCTAATGGTTTCATCAAAATTTTTTCGACAAAATAAAAGAAAGAAGATAAAAACAACTATTATTGATGATAATTTGAGATGATGCGTCATGAGTAGGGTTATACGGTATACTTATACCCCCTAGTCATGAGTCATAAATTGAATTTGTACATCAGTTTTAGTTCTGGATCTCTGAAACTTAACAGAAGTGGAAAGATATACAATATAATGAAATCGTAGGTGTAGAACACGAATTCGTTATCCGATTTCAAATATTTTGAGTACTTTTCGAAAAATCATAGTACCGATAATATCGGTCCGATATACGGTAATTTGGAAAAGTACTCAAATTGCGTCATATAAATTTGAGGGTAAACTTCAAACATTTTTTAGACTTTTTTCATTACGGCATAGTCCAAATAAAACCACATGACATAATAATCGATAAATAAGGTTTGAAATATGTCATATATTAATTCTTATTATTTGAAAAAGAAGATCACGTGACCTTTTTAGAAAATATCATTATGTTCAAAATTTTTAAATTAGGTGTTTATTAGCCCACAAATTTTTTCGGCGTAATTTGAGTACTATTTTTGTACTTGAACCAAAACCTAATTTCTTCATTTGAAGGTCACGTGATCGTTTTTGGACTTTAGTGTTATGGAAAAAAAGGCTTGCAAACTTTTAAAGAAGCTCTTCACTGTTTTCAAAAATTTAAAAATTTATAAATCCAATGCACAAGAGTATGTGGGGGCATTTTGAAGTGACTCATCCGCACCATGGAATTATGGTATATACAAGATGTTGTATGGGATGGGTAGGATCCATGGGACTGGTACGAAATGCGTTTCTACAAATATTCGCGAAGTTCAGAAACAATATGTTTCGGTATATGGATGACGGATTTCTTTTCGCGAAAACAGAAAGGGAATTTTTCGAGCTTTTTGAGGAGTTTCTTAAATGTGTGGTGTATAACAATTTAAGAATAAAAGGCTCGAAACTAAAAATGTTTCTGGAAGAAATGAACTTTCTGGGTACGATGATTAAAGCGGGAAGAATATTCCCGTCTCCAAATCAAAAGTTGAAAGCTCTGGAGAGCTCACCAAATACGGTGAAGACAGTATCGGATTTGAGATCGTTTTTGGGACTATGTCAATTTCTGGCGAGATTTATGCATAGATCCACGGATGTCTTTTCTAATCTACGTAAATGGTTAGGAAAAGGTGGGAAAATGGAGATACCTTGGGACNTCAGAAAAGAATTTGGGAAGGTTCTTAGAGCATTACAAGAGCTAACACACTTACGACCATTTGATGTGGAAAAACAGGCGTACATTTTCATTGATACCTCAGCAAAAGGTTCTGAGGCAATATTAGCAGAGAAAGATGAATTGGGAAATTATTACATAGTAGAATTCTATTCCCGTAAAAGACTGGATGCTGAAAGAAAAATGTTTGCATCATCATGCATATTAGAGCTTTCGGGATTGGTAGGTGCGTGTAACTTTTGGAGACATTATCTAGAAAGTGCGGTTCAACCTACGATAGTGTTTACAGATTCAGCTAGTTTGACGGCNAAATGGTTAGGAAAAGATGGGAAAATGGAGATACCTTGGGATGATAATGAGGGTTTTCTCAGAAAAGAATTTGGGAAGGTTCTTAGAGCATTACAAGAGCTAACACACTTACGACCATTTAATGTGGAGGAACAGGCGTACATTTTCATTGATACCTCAGCAAAAGGTTCTGGGGCAATATTAGCACAGAAAGATGAATTGGGAAATTATTACATAGTTGAATTCTATTCCCGTAAAAGACTGGATGCTGAGAGGAAAATGTTTGCATCATCATGCATATTGGAGCTTCCGGGATTAGTAGGTGCGTGTAACTTTTGGAGACATTACCTAGAAAGTACCGTTCTACCTACGATAGTGTTTACAGATTCAGCTAGTTTGACGGCAATAGCGAAGCGTTTCGCAGATAGTTTGGTACCGTCGACTGTGATCACAATCAATAAGTTTTTCAGAGACTTGTTGGGGCTGAGGTTGCAAGTGCATCATTTAGCAGGAACCAGTGTGGAGATTGGAGTTGTAGATATCATATCTAGAACGGAGAATGCGGAGTGTGATCTGAATTCCTGTAGTATATGTCAGATGGCATATGTGGAACCGGCATCCATCACTATGTTTGTTGAAAGCATACATGAACTTTGTGATGGATTGAAATCGAAATAGAGATTTCATAAAGCGGAAGAGTCGCCTGTACTAATAGTGGATGAAGAAAATAGTACAGTGGAATTCAGAAAACCGAACGACGCGTTCGGAGTTTCTTGCGCGGGGACTCAAAAAGCGAAGGGAATTCGGAAAGATGTAACGTGCCGTTCGATATCAGAGGAAAATGATGATTATATGGCATCAATGCAACGTTCGGATGCAGTGCTCAGAAAGGCCATAAAGTTAATTGAGTCAGGGGAAATCCCACCTCCTGAAACTCAAAAACATGGGATGAGACTGGCAACGATCGTAAATTCAAAAGAAGCGTATGTAAAGAATGGGATGATACAGTACGATAAATGGATTTCCAAACTGTCCCAGAGACTACCAGTAATTTTTGTACCGGAAGCTGCGGCGGGAGTAGCGATGTCGGCGGTACATAATCAGTTTGGATGTAAGAGTCTTACGCAGTTTTTGCAAATGTTCGAACGACACTTTGACTTAACGAATGCTAAAACGTTCATAGATAGTTTTTTAAGGCAATGTACGGGTTGTATTTTACTTCGACAGGAAAATACTAGAAAGCCATTGGCTATGAGGGAAGTCAAACCGCCAGAGAAAGTTGGAGAGATTATCTATATTCAAATGATTACCATAGTTGCTGGTGAAGGCATAACACCTTCGGGACTAAAGACTCCTGAATCACAACCAATATTTATTTTCCCTATCTCCAATGTGCCCCAGTTCTGCTGAGAACACACATATATTGATTTCCTCACCGAACATCTCCGAGATACCTTTCGCAGCTCTTCTACGACGTACTCTGTTCCGATAACACGGCGAGAATTTGCTTGATTCATCTAAAACTTGATCGATCGCTTCTAAACTCCAAGTTTTTGCTTTGCCTCTATTTCCCATATTCACCTTAACCCCGATAAACTTTTAATTCCCAATCAATAGATTTCACTTTCACATCTTATTCAAATCGGTTTATTGTAGGTTTTATGCAACTTTACACAATTACCCTCCTTGAGTAATTGTCTTTCGGTCCAGCTTCTCCAACATTTTTCCTGATTCAGGGGAAACATCTTCATACGGTATAACTGAAGCCGTTTTTCTTCTTCTTGTTTTCATTTCGACGATCTGCACTCTCTCTTCCTCTTTACGGATATCTTTAACTCTTTCTTTTATCCATTCATCTGATACTCAATATTGCCTGAGTACCTAACTCCTTCTGTGAAACAACTCCGCTGCGCAAACCTAGGTTTCAGATTGATTGATTATACATCCGTATCGTCCAAAACAAGGCATAGTCTATACTCGAATCTTTTTCATTTAAAGCCACTACCAAAACTTTTGAAGCGCCCTAATCCGAACATCCTGAGCTGTATTACATTTTTCGAAACATGTCGTTGACTCATGTACTTCTAGCACTACCCCAGCTTTTCCAAACACTCTTCGTCTTTCTCGATGTGTGTGCTGAGGCTCCATCTGTTCTACAGATCACATTCGATTTCTCAGAATTCCATGCGCATAGAACATTCTTAACTCCGAAGTACAAAAACTGATGAACTTTCAGATGTCAACAACCCCTCATATCATTCGATTACTCCAAATCTCGAAACCCGTCGTTGCAAACAACACTCTTATCGATCCTTTCGACCTTGCCGTTGAATTTCATCGATAAAGATAATCTCTCCAACTTTCTCTGGCGGTTTGACTTCCCTCATAGCCAATGGCTTTCTAGTATTTCCTGTCGAGGTAAAATACAACCCGTGCATTGCCTTCAAGAAACTATCTTAACGTTTTAGCATTCGGTTAATCTCAGTGTCGTTCGAACATTTGCAAAAACTGCGTAGGACTTTACATCTCAAACTGATTGCACCGCCGACATCGCTACTCCTGCCGCTGCTTCCGGTACAAAAATCACTGGTTATGTCTCTGAGACAGTTTGGAAATCCATTTATCGTACTGTATCATCCCATTCTTTACATACGCTTCTTTTGAATTTACGATCGTTGCCAGTTTCATCCCATGTTTTTGAGTTTAGGAGGTGGGATTTCCCCTGACTCAATTAACTTTATGGCCTTTCTGAGCACTGCATCCGAACTTTGCATTTGATGCCATATAATCATCATTTCCCTCTGATATCGAACGGCACGTTACATCTTTCCGAATTTCCTTCGCTTTTTGAGTCACCGCGCAAGTAACTCCGAACGCGTCGGTTCGGTTTTCTGATTCTACTAACAACATTCGAAGTAAATTCTCAACGACCACTCCATGTTCGTCTGAATACCAACACCCCATCCCTGAATCTACATCAAGTTGGACGAGCCATTATTTCTATTTCTTCGGTGTACGAACCGTCAAGTCTTGTCGATGCATTGACCTTTACCTTCAATTTTCGCAAAAAATTTCGTCATCTCTTCGGAGCACACCCTACTGTATTCGGAAGCTAGCTTATGTCTTTCCATCACCTTAATCAGTTCCCCGTGCTTCGGATGCTTTCTCAGAAAATTTTGGTCGATCAACATCTCCAATCGTGATCTCATTTCTCATGATTCCAGTTCTTTATCCATTCTGCGTTTATACGTCGATCTAGCATCAATCTCTTTTCATCATTTCGCCCGCTTCTTCTGAACCTGATTCTTCATCGCAATGTTTGAACCATCAAATGACTGTATCACTCTTTTTTGTGATGCTACCGCTCTCTTATTACCGACATATCGTTTGTTTTGTGATTCTAACACTTCCTGTTAAACTATCTTTCGCCATAGTGTTGATCTGTTTTTACCAGTATCCTTATCTACAGCTGTTCATTTTTACCATTCTGTGATTTAGTTTTAATGTCGTTCATTATATGTTGACAGCTCCTCACCGACCCGTTCAGATTCGGTCTCGTACGTGTCCTCTCTATCATATTCATGACGACTGAAATCGACAGCCTCCTTATCACCGACTCGTTGAATTTCTTGGGTTATTTTGACGTTGTACCTGTTTCTCACAGCTTCCTGTCAATACCTCGCATTACACGGCCACCCTCAACGACTTGGCTAACGTTGTACCTGTCCATTTCCTGCTTTTCTACGAGTCTCTCATTTTCTCGTAGACGATTTTAGCTTTTACCGCCTCCGTATCCCTGTTGTCACCTCGTTCCTGACGAACACTATTTCCAGTGAGAACAACATTTTCATTACGGGTTTCTCGGATTTCTCATGTTCTAACCACTTCAAACACAAATCCGTTGGCTTATTTTTCTCTGCTGACGTATTCTTCTCTGACTCTCATGACTTCCTTCACTGATCTTTCCGCCATCGGTATAACTTTACGGAACTCCCGCTTCGAACCTTATCAAACCACGATAAAAATCAATACTATCCCAGCCTTCTTAAATCTTGACTTGCCCAATATTATCTGCTTCGTTCCCGATTCTTTTGTATTTATGATCAATGCATCTACCACTTTAATCTTTTTACCTATGCCCCAACGACACATTCAAAAGAGGGCAAACAGACCACTACTAATGTTTCGCCATTTGCAGTCACAAATTTTCGCCCTGCTATACGTTCGTCGATTTCTTAACTCCCTCCAGTAAACTCGAATGTACCACGACGACCGATGCTCCTGAATCCAATATCATAGTTGTTTTCCTGATATCATTTGCAATGTTAAACAAATCGACTATCAGTAATGGGTGCAATAGCCCACCAAATCTGTTCGGTCCCACTTCTTTACGAACAGACGGGCTCGGTTAGTCAATGTTAAATGAACCGCCCCGTGAGATTCGCATAGCTTCTAATACTTTGGACGTCACTCTCAGTCAAACTACCATTTGCTCCTGCTCATTTGTCACCGCATTTACTCGTCTTTCTGCCGAGTACCCCTTTCCCCTCTGAGACTTTTTCTATCTGTTCTAGGTTTATTCGGGCATTTTTGGGAATAGATGCAAATCTTTACGCAGCATGTCCGTTATTATTCGGTACACTTCACGACAAAACATGTCCGCAAAAAACTTCTAAACTTTACCGGTCCCGCGTTTGTTGTTTCCGATCTCTATTCTCGTCTCCCTCATCCGGCCGGCAAATGGTTTTTGCTCAGAAATGTCTGAAAGTCTTCAGATCTTTTGATTTCGTGGTTTTGTATCCAACGTTTCCGTTTTCGTTTCTAACTGCCCGCAGATCATCTCGGCCTTACCACACGCGTGAATCGAACAGGTCGTGAGTTTGAGTCGTTGACAATTACTCAAACTCCCCAGATTCCCTTACTTGACCGAACTGCTCAGATTTCCTTCATTTCTGCATTCCCCATGGACAGCTTCCGCCATGATGCTTTATGTCGCCATGTAGATGGTGTTCAAAATCTTGGTTCTGTTCTACAAACTTATCTTCACCATAAGCATTTTTCATTGTCCAAGGCCTATAGCTTGCGAAATACCCCTTCCTTGTACCAGCCCATAACATCGGGTTTGACTTTATCTTCCTTCGTTTTTTGAAGACTTCCATCACCCTCATTAAACATTTAGCGTTGTATCTTTTTCCAACGCCTGACGAACGCACCGTTGACTCCAATCTTTGCACATTGGCAACATAAATTTTCCTGGTGACACTTAAGCCGAGGTTAACCACTTCTTATGGTATACCCACAACCGCTCCGGTCTTTTCCATTCATGGTGCAATTTCATCGAAAGTTGCCCATAACAATTACCTTCGTTTGAAGTCAGCTCAACCTTCAAAATCTCCATTTTTGAAGCTTTTCACATGTTCTTTTCCTGCCCACGTATGACTGAGGATAGCGTTCTCGAGTTAATAAGCCGTCATTCTCATTTTTAAGCGCCGCTCCATCGTGGCTTGCCCTTTTCGGAAAAATTTCCGACGGCCTGGGAATGTTTCGTCAACACGTCGCGTTTGTTACATGTGAACAGCCCGTCCGGTATACATATAATAAAAATATGCTTCCACAGATCTAGCCTTTGCGCTATAGGATAACGTTCCTCTTCTCCTACAAATTCTTTTAATGATCCATTAACACTGGACACCCTTGGATCACTAGACACATCCCCACCGTGCGTATTACTCAGACTTTCCATGTCCATTTCAAAGTTCTTGTGGCCTTTCTGGCCACATTCCTTGTTTCTCTGAATCGCCCGTATCAGATGGCCGACATTGCCATTGTTTCCCTTCTCGGGGTGTCTTCACTTCCGATATCTTTATCATTTTCAATGAATTCCAAAATCTCCACCATTCCAGCTGGTGACCGCCATTGGCCTGGCTTGCCATTGCCGTTGAGTTATCCGCCATCTTTTAAAATAAACAAGGCCAGAAAACTGAACATTAAACCAACGACTCTTGGACTTCCCCTGTTATCTAAACCCTACACTAACCTCAACGACGCGTCGAGAAGGTTAATAAAAGCTAAACAGACGGAAAATGACAGAAACACAACAGCCTTAAACGACGTGCCCTCCAGTGTTCTACCACACCTACTTAGACACCCTCTCGCGGCAAATAAACGACTCCCTAATCTTCAAAACAAAACTCGACTTGCCCCCTAGCGTATTTCGCACTACACTGAAAAAGGAATCCGTCGCCTGTTGTCCAAGAAAATCAACTATTTACAAGTCTAGAAATCAATTACTGACCACCTATTCTGCCCAAGGTATCGCGAAAGCCGGTACGGTTCTCTCAAACGGTAATCCGGAATCTACTTGTTCCATCAGCTCACGTTTTCCGCAAGATTCACACTACAAAATCTAGGATTTACCCCAAATCTTCTCACCAAATCCTCTTCGAAAACTGTGTTATTCGTTTCAATTTCAGACACCACGTAACAATAGGAGTTAAATATCCTTCTTACTTTGGACTAACGACCTCCTTTGTTTAGACTTATTAGTCTACTTGATAGCACTTCTTTGAGTGAACTTCTGCTTCAGTTTGCCGTCGAATGCTTATTCCTTGCGATGATTGACACAATACTTTGTATTTCATATAACTAACCTATTTATTTAGTTAATCAAACAGTTTCAATTAAATAGACTCTCTGTACTTACTCGAATTATACTAATATCTCGGTGTGCCGAGCTTATCCTGAATTCCAGCGAATACAGAGTGATTGCCCTACTGCCTCATTTGACCCGTAACAATTAGAATCTAGTGGTAGTAGGTTCCCACTTACTGAAAGGGCTCGTACCACTACATACACGACACCATCCAACCTCTCTGAGTTTTCGCGACTTGTTGGATTGTATACCTTCAGTCAGCGACTCGTTAAAGTTAGCGATCGGTCGATAGACTAGATCGATAACTCGAATAAACTAACCAACGACTCGTTGGCGTTTAACGACCCTCTGAGAATAACTCGTGTATCCTACATTAAGTTCTGCTCATTTACGCAATGAAATGCTTGACAATAATTTTTACCTTTAAAACAACAAGTACTCTAGTTCATAGCAGGATACGCGGTATCAGAAGCTAGTTCGTGCACATGATAGAAAAAAAATTAATGGGCGGCCTAAAAGATTTCAACCTGGGGTGGTACCAACACAGCTGGATTCTTACAATCATAATGAAATCAAATATATTAAAAAGTAATTTGGATTATAATTTAAAGTTTTTTTCGTTTATTACCTTCGAGAGAATTCATAGCGAAAATTTTTGACTAAGTTGAGAATATCTGGTTAACTTTTGGAAGCCCATGGTAGTTTGTAATTGTTTATTCACTGTTTATCAGAAAGTGTTTAGTCAGCTTAGATAATCTACATGTAGTTAAATACTGAGTATTTTTGAACGGGTTCGATTGGTTGTGATTACTTATCATATATTCTCTCNGAGTTTAGAAGCGATCGATCAAGTTTTAGATGAATCAAGCAAAATTCTCGCCGTGTTATCGGAACAGCAAGTACGTCGTAGAAGAGCTGCGAAAGGTATCTCGGAGATGTTCGGTGAGGAAAATCAATATAGTGTGTTCTCAGCAGAACTGGGGCACATTGGAGATAGGGAAAATCGAATATTGGTTGATGATTCAGGAGTCTTTAGTCCCGAAGGTGTTATGCCTTCACCAGCAACTATGGTATCATTTGAAGTAGATGAGGATAAATTGGTACAGGAGGAAACTCCACAATTATCGGAATCAGACATTGAATTAACAATTATGTCAAAAGTGAACGTGTCGTTGAATTCGTCAGGGTTAAACGAAAGTGATTTAAATGATACAATCTAGGAGGTGGAAGCTAGAACGTCAAAACCTGTGACTAGGAAATCTGGTAGAATCACCAAAGCACCAGATAGACTAGGGATGTCTAAACGAAAGAAATACGTGAGGACAATAAGATCGAAGTTTTCTAGAAATAGAAAATCTGTGATTAGAGTGATTGAAGGAAAAGAAAGTAGATCATTTTGAAATAGAAAGCTGAGATCATCAAAAATATTTTAGTTTTGTACATATACAAGTTGCATATATAGTTAATATCGTGTAAGATTTTGTTTTGTTAATTGGATATGGAGATGATTGGTATGGTGGATATTCAAACAGCATGCTGAATACTATTGCTTACGATATGGTAGTTTTGGGAGACGTAAGAATAGATTTATCAACGAGTCGTTGGAGTGTGTTTGGTGTTGTTTTTTTTGTTTGATAATCTGAAACATTTGATCGAGCCGTTGGGTTTCAACCAATGAGAGTGGAGAGTTGTCGAGTGTATCAAAATACAAACGGCTATTAGACAAAAAATTACGAAGAAAAACATTGCCCATACAGTTAGAGAAGTAGAAATAGAAAAACATAAACAAAAAAATCCATAGAGAAACCGGAGGATATGTCGGATGAGATTCCAATATCATTCTCAGACATGAGTAAGTCAGATTTCTTCGTGAAATCGAAGGAAGAACTACATTATGTGGATCGGAGATTTCATATTCCTGCAAGAGCACGAAGCGGTTCAGAGACTATTCGTAAAGCTGATGGGGAGTGGCTTGAAGGAGGAGAAACTATGACTATGTTACGACGACTAGAGGATATCGAAAAATTTTTATGGGATAATAGACATAAGCCAGATGAAATTATTCAACCTAGAGTGTGGGAAGCAGTTGTCTTGTCAGAGATTGTCGGCGTTACCAACAGAGCATAACCGGAAAAATCTGAACAAAGACAATTTCGGTTACAGTGGGTATACAGGTTTAGTGGATTGTTGGGTGTTGAAAACTCTCAACGAGCCTGAATCGAGCTCAGAAGAAATCCTTGGATAAGGGAAACCTGCAAAAGCAATTACATCTGCCGCTACAGAGGAGAAGCCTGATCCGTAGAAATAGCAATTCCAGCGGAGGACGAGGATTTAGTCGATTTGGTAGCAAACAACATTTTAGATCCGTTATTGTGGGATGAGCCAATCAGAGACGAGTCGATGGACGAGTCGTCGGTTCAAAGAGTGGAAAAGTCGTTTATTCCTGTAATTGAACAACCTGTGGATGCGAATGAAACTATGGTACCAGAAACAGGTTTAACAAAAGTGGACGAACCATTGGCGATTAAGGAAAACGAGGCAATGACGGACCTTATTAAGTCTATTGTGAATGAAGCAGTGTATGTTCAGGAAGTCCGTATGAGAGGAGAGATAAAGGTAGTTAGAGCGGAGTTATTAAAAAAGATTGAAGATCAGAGAATGGATTTATCGGAGATTACAGATGAATATGAGTCGGATGAGAACGTAGAGAAAAAGTTGGGTCAACTCAACAACACGGTGAAAGTGGTAGAGTTGGATACAGCTTTAGAAGCGGTAGAGGTTAAGTGGACGAGTCGTTGATTCAGAAGGAAAGTTTAGCAGCTTTAGCAAAGGAGAATGAAGTCAGAAAAGTAAATGAACAACTCAAAGTTTTGGAAGTGGTCACGGAAGATTCAGGTTCGATGGTTAAGGAAGTGAAAGGAGCAAAAAGAAGCAAGAAAAGAGTTAGGAAACGAGAGTCGGATTCAGTGTCGGAAAATGCGGGCCAAATGAAGCCGATAAAAAGGCTTCGAAAACGTCAGGATCTCGACTATAGTAGTTTAACTCAGGGGATCACGATTAATAAGTTGAACGATAGGGAGCAAAAGAAAAAGGAAATGATGGAAGCCGATTGTAAGAGAATGGCGGACATTGCAAATAAGGATAAAGTGAGATTGAAGAAAGAAATGAAGAAAGCCGAGGCGTTAAGTAAGAAAGAGGCGTAAGAAGCGATGAAGAAGGTGGAGAAGAAATTGAAAGAAAAGAAATCGGTAACAAAAGGAAAGAAAGTAGTGGTGAAAAAGAAAATGATACAGGAAAAGGAGCAGAAATCGATGGAGACGGAGCAGAAATCGATGGAGACGGAGAAGAAATCGATAGAGACGGAGAAGAAATCGATGGAGAAAGAGCAAAAGTCAGTGACGTTTGTGGGAAAAGTAGCGATAGAACCGATGGAACCGCCAAGTTCACCAGAGAGCCCGGTGATTCCAACTGAAGGGTTGTTAATGAACGAGTCGGTGGAATATCACTCGTCATTACCTGTTTTAGTGGAGATGTCACAGAGTGGAACTCAACCAGGTGATGTGGTATTGGAAGAGTTGATGGAGATGGAGAATCAGTTCAATGAGGACGATGCTCTGTTTATCGATACAGATACGGAGAACCTTTGAGAGTCGAAAAGAAAGATTTGTTGAGGTGACATTTTTGTACTGCCATGTTATTTTTTTTACTTTTTATATTTAGTTTAGGTTGTTACTTAGATTTTTTTTTCCTTTTAGAAGAAGGTTACATTCATTTTGTATACTTTCTGTAAATGCGTTAGAGTCTAACATTTTTTTTATGTGTGTATAAATTAGGTTAGGAATTATTTATTCTGTACATTTATATTTATATAGGATTTACGGTAGAGGTGTTAAGGTTAGGTCTTACCGTGGTTTTATCTGGGAAGGTAGAATCTAGTTTAGATTGGAGAAATTTCAAGTGTGAAATTTATTTTTCTAGGTGGGGGAACGTAATGAGCAGAACTATGTAGGATACACGAGGTTATTCTCAGAGGGTCGTTAACCCAAAAAGTCGTTGGATTAGTTTATCGAGTTATCGATCTACTCTATCGACCGAGTCGCTAACTTTACGAGTCGCTGACTTGAGGTGTAGAATCCAACAAGTCGCTGAACTCAGACAAGGTTGTGGTGTCGTGTATGCTAGTGTACGAGCCTTTCATAAGTGGGACTACTACATAGATTCTAGATTGCTTACGGGCCAATGAAAGGCAAGTAGGCAATCAACTCTGTATTCGCGGAATATCAGGATAAGCTCGGCACACACCGAGATATTATATATTCGAGTAAGTACAGAATATATTTATTGAAACTGTTTGATACCCTTGTGAGCATTATAAAAAAAAGTTCCCAAGGCACCAGAGCCACAATTGTGGCTCTACTTTGAATGTTGTTCACAGAAAACTTAAGGCAGTTGGAATTTTAATTTTGTCTGCATAAGGAAGTTGAAAGGTCATAATTTTTGCATTCGACATTTCAATTTCTATAATTTTAATTTTGAGTGCTAGAAAAACTAGTGAGAAAAGCAAGGTTACATATCACGTGATACACGGTCACAGTTGTCTCTACAATTTTTATCTCTGTCGAAAACAATGCACAAGAATCTGCTTCGTCATAGTTTTGTCCGCTTTGATTTATGTCTCATAATAAAAAGTAATTTAAAAAAAGTTAAAAATTTTGATTGAAAAATCATGATTTTTGATGAAAATGTTTTTTTTTTCCTATAAAAGCAGAATAATGGCATTTTTTTCTATATTTTCGAGTAAATATGGATATGAAGTACGACTGTGGACAATGTTTGATTGGTTAAATTCACTTTTATAATAACTAATTTTTTCATGTGATACTGCAGTTTGAAAATTTAGAATATTTCACTTTCTAAGAAAAATGTCTGCCCCTAGATACCATAAAATTTATTTTCAACTGTTATGCATGCACAAAACACTTTCCTAAAAACTGGCTAATCTCACATTTGATTTGTAGTCCAGTTCCGAAAAATTTTTACGGAAGTGAAACAAGGCTCAAATCCTTCGTAAATCAACTCCCCGTTATGCCGGAACAAACCATTCGAAAAAAAATTCAATTATTTCTTGAAACCTAATCTAAATTCTTTATAATGTAGTTGAAACAAAAGATTCCTCGATCCAGTTTTTGTCTTTTTTCGATTTTAGGTATGCTGGAGCCACAATTGTGGCTCTGTGCTCACAAGGTTAAACTAAATAAATAGGTACGTATATCAATACTAAGTACTGTGTGTCAATCATCGCAGGATAAACATTCGAGCCAACTAAGCAGAAGTTGCACTCAGAGAGTGCCTATCCAAAGTAGACTGATAAGTCTAAACAAAGAGGTCGTATAGTCCCAAGTAGAAGGACTTTACTCGTATTGTTACGTTATTAAAGAAAACACACAGTTAATAATACTGTATTTAAGAAGCACGTTGAAATGTTTGTGTTAAAAACTGTTTCAAATTATACCAGAAAATTAACCAGAAAACCAAGACATTTTTACAAAATCCAATTAATTTTCAAAAAAAAAGAATCGGATCCGATCGGAGGCTTTGAATCGGATCGGCTCGTACAAAAATTGGATAGGATCTGGATCGGTCCACTTCTGAAAAAATTGGATCGGAATCGGATCGGTCGCCTTTTGAAAAGATTGGATCGGTTTCCGATCCGATCCACCGATCCGATTCGATCCAATTGTGCATGAATACCACATCCATCATATCCTTTACTAACCGAAGTCCATCTGAGATCTGAATAAGTACAAATCGTTAACATTTCCGCTTTTGGACACGACTCGCTTGAACGATTTGAAATGAGAAATTTTGAAAATCAAAAATGATTTCCCATATTATTTGCCTATCTAGTAAAGAATTTTTTGTGGTCATTCTAAGATGAAGGATTTTTTTGTTTTTGGTTTAAACTCGGGTTGTCTTTAGGAGGTATTTTTTGCCTCGCACGCGACTTAACGGTCACCTAAGGCACTTCGTTTATAATACCGTCCTCAGAAAACCGATCATTGCCCATCTTTTGGTACATCCAAATTATTGAAATATTACTTCCGGTAGCAGAAGCTATACTTTATCGGTAATTAATGACCAGCCGGTACATCCGATTTTTTCGCTAAAAGGTCATTTTTCGCAACTTTGAACTGATATTTTTTGAAAAAAAATCTCTAAACCTAAAAAATCCTACGTCTTGAAATGACCACAAAAATGAATTCTTAATAAATAGCAAAAATAACCACACAAAGAAAAATCAAATGAACAAAAAAATAATCGAATCGGACTTATATTCTTGTTTGATTCTTCTTTCAATATTTGTGCTCATTTTTATGTTTATTGAACACTAAAGTTATTCGATTTCAACTAAATATACTATAGTAACAACAACACAATTAACTTTGACTACATTTTACTAACGCCTACGCAACAAGGATGAATTTTTGTTGAACTACATTTTTCTTCATTTTAGACTCCTTTTCACTTGTTTATGCTCCCACCCTAATATTGCTAACCTGATCTTGCGTTAACCCTTGGAGGCTCCAAAGCCGATTTTTAGGTAGGTGGCTGCTTCAAAAGTTTTTGGTAGTGGCTTTAAATGAAAAAGATTCGAGTATAGACTATGCCTTGTTTTGGACGATACGGATGTAAATCAATCAATTCTGTAACCTAGTTTTTGCGCCAGCGGAGTTGTTTCACAGAAGGAAGTTAGGTACTCAGGCAGATATTGAGGTATCAGAGGAATGGATAAAAGAAGAGTTAAAGTATCCGTAAGAGGAAGAAGAGTGCAATCGATCGAAATGAAACAAGAAGAAGAAGAAACGGCTTCAAGGTTATACCTGATGAAGATGTTTTCCTGAATTCAGGGGAAATGTTGGAGAAGCTGGACCGGAAAGACAATTACTCAAGGAGGGTAATTGTGTAAAGTGCATAAACCTACGATAAAACCTGATTTGAATAAGATGTGAAAGTGAAATCTATGATTGGGAATTAATAAATGTTTATCGGGGTTAAGGTGAATATGGGAATAGAGGCAAAGCAAAAACTTGGAGTTTAGAGCGATCGATCAAGTTTTAGATTGAACAAGCAAATTCTCGCCGTGTTTATCGAACCAGCAAGTACGTCGTAGAAGAGCTGCGAAAGTATCTCGGAGATGTTCGGTGAGTAAATCAAATATAGTGTGTTCTCAGCGAACTGGGCACATTGGAGATAGGGAAAATCGAATATTGGTTTGATATTTCAGGAGTTTTTAGTCCGAAGGTGTTATGCCTTCACCAGCAACTATGGTATCATTTGAAGTAGATGAGATAAATGGTAAAAGGGAATATATCAGTAGCATTACACCACTTATGGGGGTTTCATGCCAGAACTCCACAATACCGAATCAGACTATTGAATTACAATTATGTCGAAGTGAACGTGTCGTTGAAATTCGTTCAGGGTTAACGAAAAGTGATTTGAATGATACAATCCAGGAGGTGGAGCTAGAACGTCAAAAACCTGTGGACTAGGAATCTGTAGAATCACAAAAGCACCAGATAGACTAGGGATGTCAAAACGAGAAAAATAAGCGAGAACAATAAGATCAAGTTTTCTAGAATGGAAAATCTGTGTTAGAGTGATTGAATGGAAAAGAAAGTAGATCATTGAAATAGAAAGCTGAGATCATCAAAAATATTTTAGTTTGTATCATATACAAGGTGCATATATAGTTAAAATTTGTAGGATTTTGTTGTTTTCTTTATTGGATATGGACATGTGATTGGCATGGTGTTATCAAACGGCATGCTGAATACTATTGCTTACGATATGGTTGTTTTGGGAGACGTAAAGAATAGGTTATCAACGAGTCGTTGGAGTGTGGTTGGTGTTGTTCTTTTTGTTGATAATCGAAACATTTGATCGAGTCGTTGGTTTAAACCAATGAGAGTACAGAACTGTCGATGGTATCGAATACAAACGGCTATTAGACAAAAATTACGAAGAAAACATTGTTCATACAGTTAGAGAAGTTGAAAATAAGAAAAACATAAACAAAAGTTTAGAGAAAAACCCATAGAGAACGGAGGATATGTCGGACGAGATTCCAGTATCATTCTCAGACATGAGTAAGTCAGATTTCTTCGTGAAATCAAAGGAAGAACTAGATTATGTAGATCGGAGATTTCATATTCCTGCAAGAGCACGAAGCGTTTTCAGAGGCTATCGTAAAGCTATGGGGAGTGGCTTGAAGGAGGAGAAACTATGACTATGTTCGACGACTGAAGGATATCGAAAATTTTTTGTGGGAATAATAGACATGAGCCAGATGAAATTATTCAACCTAGAGTGTGGGAAGCAGTTGTGCTGTCTAGAGATTGTCGGCGTTACCAACAGAGCATAACCGGAAAAATCTGAAAGCAAAGACAATTTCGGTACAGTAGGGTATACAGGTTTAGTGGATTGTTGGGTGTTGAAAACTTCTCAACGAGCCTGAATCGAGCTCAGAAAAATCCTTGATAAGGGAAACCTGCAAAGCAATTACAGTCTGCCGCTACAGAGGAGAAGCCTGATCCGTAGAAAATAGCAATCCAGCGGAGGACGAGGATTTAGTCGATTTGGTAGCAAACAACATTTTAGATCCGTTTATTGTGGATGAGCCAATCGGAGACGAGTCGATGGACGAGTCGTCGGTTCAAGAGTAGAAAAGTCGTTTATTCCTGTAATCGAACAATCTGTGGATGCGAATGAAACTATTGTACCAGAAACAGGTTTAACAAAAGTGGACGAACCATTGGCGATTAAGGAAAACGAGCGATGACGGACCTTATTAGTCTATTGTGAATGAAACAGTGTATATTCAGGAAGTCCGTATGACGAAGAGATAGAGGAAGTTAGAACGGGTTATTGAAAAAGAATGAAGATCAGAGAATGGATTTTCGGAGATCCACGGATGAATATGAGTCGGATGAGAATGTAGAGAAAAAGTTAGGTCAACTCAACGACACGGTGAAAGTGGTAGAGATGAATACGGCTTTAGAAGCGGTAGAGGTACAGTGGCGGAGTCGTTGATACAGAAGGGAAGTTTAGCAGCTTTAGCAAGGAGAATGAAGTCAGAAAAGTAAACGAACAACTCGTTGATCAGTTGGAGAGGATATGCGAGAAGAAAAGTTTTGGAAGTGGTCACGGAAGATTCAGGTTCAATGGTTAAGGAAGTGAAAGGAGCAAAAGAGGCAGAAAGAGTTAGGAAACGAGAGTCGGATTCAGAGTCGGAAAATGCGGGGCACATGAAGAAGCCGATAAAAGGCTTCGAAACGTCAGGATCTGGACTATAGTAGTTTGACTCAGGGGATCACGATTAACAAGTTGAACGCTAGGGAACAAAAGAAAAGGAAATGATGGAAGCTGATTGAAGAGAATGGCAGACATTGCAAATAAGGATAAAGTCAGATTGAAGAAAGAATGAAGAAAGCCGAGGTGTTTAAGTAAGAAGAGGCGAAGAAGCGAAGGTAGCGATGTAGAAGAGGAGAAGAAATTGAAAGAAAGAAATCGGTAACAAAGGAAAGAAAGTAGGCGAAAAAGAAAATGGTAAAGGAAAGGAGCAGAAATCAATGGAGACGGAGCAGAAACGATGGAGACGGAGAAGAAATCGATGGAGACGGAGAAAGAAATCGATGATGAAGAGAGCAAAGTCAGTGACGTTTGTGGGAAATGGGCGAATGAACGATGGAACCGCCAAGTTCACCAGAGAGCCCGGTGATTCCAACTGAAGGGTTGTAATGAACGAGTCGGTGGAATATCACTCTGCATACTGTTTTAGTGGAGATGTCACAGAGTGGAACTCAACCAGGTGATGTGGTATTGGAAGAGTTTTGATGGAGATGGAGAATCAGTTCAATGAGGACGATGCTCTGTTTATCGATACAGTACGGAGAACCTTGAGAGTCGAAAAGAAAGATTTGTTGAGGTGACATTTTTGTACTGCAATGTATTTTTTTACTTTTTATATTTAGTTTAGGTTGTTACTTAGATTTTTTTTCCTTTTAGAAGAGGTTACATTCATTTGTATACTTTCTGTAAATGCGTTAGAGTCTAACATTTTTTTATGTGTGTATAAAGGTTAGGAATTATTTATTCTGTACATTTAATTTATATAGGATTTACGGTAGAGGTGTTAAGGTAGGTCTTACCGTGGTTTTATCTGGAGGTAGAATCTAGTTTAGATTGGAGAAATTCAAGTGTGACATTTCTTTTTCTAGGTGGGGGAACGTAATGAGCGAACTATGTAGAATACACGAGGTTATTCTCAGAGGGTGTTAACCAAAAGTCGTTGGATTAGTTTATCGAGTTATCGATCTACTCTATCGACCGAGTCGCTAACTTTACGAGTCGCTGACTTGAGGTGTAGAATCCAACAAGTCGCTGAACTCAGAGAGGTTGGTGGTGGTCGTGTATGCTAGTGTACGAGCTCTTACATAAGTGGGACTACTACACAGATTCTAAGATTGCTTACGGGCCAATGAAAGGCAAGTAGGGCAATCAACTCTGTATTCGCTGGATATCAGGATAAGCTCGGCACACCGGAGATATAGTATATTCGAGTAAGTACAGAGATATTTTATTGAAACTGTTTGATTAACTAAATAATAGGTTACGTATATCAAATACAAAGTATTGTGTCAAAATCGCAGGATAAGCATTCGAGCAAACTAAAGCAGAAGTTCACTCAGAAGTGCTTCAAAGTAGACTGATAAGTCATAACAAAGAGGTCGTATAGTCCAAGGAAGGACTTTACTCGTATGTACGTTATTAAAAGAAACACACAGTTAATAATACTGTATTAAGAAGCACGTTGAATGTTTGTGTTAAAAAAACTGTTTCAAATTATACAGAAATTAACCAGAAAACAAGACATTTTTACAAAATCCAATTAATTTTCAAAAAAAGAAGTCGGATCCGATCGGAGCTTGAATCGGATCGGCTCGTACAAAAATTGGATAGGATCTGGATCGGTCCACTTCTGAAAAAATGGTCGGAATCGGATCGGTCGCCTTTTGAAAAGATTGGATCGGTTTCCGATCCGATCCACCGATCGATTCGATCCAATTGTGCATGAATACCACATCCATCATATCCTTTACTAACCGAAGTCCATCTGAGATCTGAATAAGTACAAATCGTTAACATTTCCGCTTTTGGACACGACTCGCTTGAACGATTTGAAATGAGAAATTTTGAAAATCAAAATGATTTCCATATTATTTGCCTATCTAGTAAAGAATTTTTTGTGGTCATTCTAAGATATGAAGGATTTTTTTGTTTTTGGTTAAACTCGGGTTGTCTTAGGAGGTATTTTTGGCCTCGCACGCGACTTAACGGTCACTAAGGCACTTCGTTTAATATACCGTCCTCAGAAAACCGATCATTGCCCATCTTTTGTACATCCAAATTATTGAAATATACTTCCGGTAGCAGAAGCTATACTTTATCGGTAATTAATGACCAGCCGGTACATCCGATTTTTCGCTAAAAGGTCATTTTTCGCAACTTTGAACTGATATTTTTTGAAAAAAAATCTCTAAACCTAAAAATCCTACGTCTTGAAATGACCACAAAAATGACCAAAAATGAATTCTTAATAAATAGCAAAATAACCACACAAAGAAAAATCAAATGAACAAAAAATAATCGAATCGGACTTTAATTCTGTTTGATTCTCTTTCATATTGTGCTCATTTTTATGTTTATTGAACACTAAAGTTATTCGATTTCAACTAATATATCATAGTAACAACAACACAATTAACTTTGACTACATTTACTAACGCCTACGCAACAAAAGATGAATTTTGTTGAACTACATTTTTTTCATTTTAGACTCCTTTTCACTTGTTTATGCTCCCACCCTAATATTGCTAACCTGATTTGCGTTAACCCTTGAGGCTCCAAAGCCGATTTTAGGCTCGACTTTGAGCGCTATTACGGGAAAAGTAAAGCGCTTGCAACTTTATTGTTCTTTAGTCCTCGAGATTAGGAAGACTTAACCTTAAATAGTATGTACAATTTTACCAGTTAAAAGTCTTTTTTGTTCCAATAAATATATCACCTTTTGGAATAAACTTTATTTCCTTGAATACTTGTAAACCAGTTTCTAGAAACTGCATTTTTTAATTTCATCTTCAAGTTCCATTTCAAATGCTTGAATTTGAGCCGCAATCATCAATATGTTTTCATAATTCAGTACTGTAATTTTGACAGCGTCACAAATCACAATATAAACTTCTTGCTCAAAAGTGCTAGTGATATGACTTATTCTTATTCGCCGTAAAGCCTCTANGCGTTATTACGAGAAAAGTAAAGTCGCTTGCAACTTTATTGTTCTTTAGTCCTCTGAGATTTAGGATAGACTGATTAACGCTTAAATAGTATGTACAATTTTACCAGTTAAAAGTCTTTTTTTGTTCCAATAAATCATATCCGCTTTGGAATAACACTTATCTTCTTGAATTAATTGTAACCAGTTTCTAGAAACTGCATTTTTTAATGTCATTCTTCAGTTTCCATGTTCAAATGCTTGAATTTGAGCCTGCAAATCATCAATATGTTTTCATAATTCAGTACTGTATTTTGACAGCGTCACAATCACAATATAAACTTCTGCTCAAAAGTGCTCGTGATATGACTTATTCTTATTCGCCGTAAGCCTCTACTGGCAGGTTTTGAAGGTTTCTGGAGTACCAACATTCGAGCAATTACTGTCTCTCTATTTGTGTACCGAATTTTTTCAGAAAAATAAGTAGCCAAATAAGACGTGTTTTTTTCGACCGCGGTCTATATAAAAATCATACATTTTTTTTTGTGCTAATGTCAAACTATTACGCTTTGGCAGTACTTTCTCTCATTTTTATTTATAAATTTTTATGCCAAAACAGACGGTTCTGCTGCAGACCTTATATGCTGCCATATAATATGCAGTATTTTGAGTCCCATACTGAATGAACAAATTAAACATCTTTTACGCGCCTAAAAAACCGATCGGAATATCATCTGTCAGGGTGATGGATTGGTAGAGATAATCAAAGGACACATTTGTCACGTAAAAGTAGAATTGCGTACTGTGCAAAAATAATTATGCTTTTAGGGGTGGAAGTTCTTTTTAGAAAAACAGGTTTTCAAGGGTTAAAGGGGATATGTGCATTTTAAGGGGTTGGGGACTGTTATTCACATGCGACTTATTAACCCTATAAAAAGTACATTAACAAATGAGCCCAACCTACGCAATTCATTATGAGAAAAATGGGAGACGTCATAATAAAATTAATAATGGAAAAAGATTAGGAATTAATTATTTTTAATAAGTGCTCCTCAGAATAACCTGTAATGTTTCGGTCTTTAATCTACAGTTGTTTTCCGATAAAGAACCTAACCTACGCATATTATCAAAAAAACTTAAAAAAAAAATTAAAAAATAAAAGAAAAAAAAAACGAGACTTAAAAAGAATAAAAAAAAAAAAAAAAAAAAAAAAAAAAAAATAAAAAAAAAAAAAAATAGAAGAACTTACAAATTTTAAAAGGTAAAAAAAAAAAAAAAAAAAAAAAAAAATTTAAAAATCAAAGTGAAAAAAAAAAAAAAAAAAAAATTTTAATAAATGCAGTCAAAAAAGTAGTATGTACAAAAAAAAAAAAAAAAATTTATACGCGTCAAAAAACAATTAAAAAAAAAAAAAAAAAAAAAAAAAAGAAAAAAAAAAAAAAAAAAAATTCTTTAAAAATAAAAGTTACTCGGAGACGTAAAAGTGAATCATTTAAGCAACCTTGCATTTCTGTCTTTAATCTACAAGTGTTTTTAATTGCGGAGCCTCAAGGGTTAAAGTAGCGTTATGGGTTCACTACCATTTATACGCGTCCAAATATACTCAATAGGTATTAGAAAAGAGCCGCTAGCGGTGTGGTACTTTAAATACCGCCCTATGATCTTAGGATGCTTCTGTGCGGGCGGCAAATCGTGATTGCTCGAGCAGGTCTCTCTGATTAGAATTTTTACAGATGCTATGCTCTCGGTCGCCAAATCATCGATTTCTTTTTTTTCGATTTATCTACACCAATTTTATTAAGTATTTGCAATCAAAATTTTAAGTTTATGCATTATTTCTTGTTACTTATACCTCATTACTAAAAAATTTAATGGTTAAAATTTTATGGACAAAAATTTAATTTTGAAAATTCAGATCATGCTAGAGAACAACCTATGAATACACACAGCAAGCTGGTTTTTGGAACGGGACTAAATTTAACCAATTATTACCTCATTTTTCAATCACTACCGGACCCAAACATTATTAGGGCTTCGATATTCTAAATGTTAGTTAGGCTGCCCTATGCTATGCAGAATGGTTCGTGATATATATCTAGACCTGGCCGCAGCTGGCTTGCTTGATCAAGCGACTTTTGAATATAGTGTTTAGGCATGCTTGGTTTAAATTTGGCTTGGCCAATTTTAAGGCTTGCTTGATTATTTATTAATTTGAAAACCAAAAAGTTACCAAGCCAAGATCAAAAATGATTGGTTTTGAATTTGGCTTGGCTGGATTTTGTGGTTTGACTCGATTTTTGGCGGTTTTTTACCAAGTCTAGTATTTTTTCTCCATAGAAATTTAATGTATTTATTTCATAGCCAAGGAATCATTTTTAACCCGCGCTGATTGCTGATCATCTTCTGAAATAGTTGAAATAATTATTTGGTGAATAGAGGTAATTGTCTGAATTTTAGTGAAATAGGAGCTGTTTTTTTCCGATTTTTGCCTCAGGGGTCAGCATTATGGTTGAATATGCCGAAAAGGGTGTTTTCGACGTTTGATACAAGGTTTTTTCTCTGTGATATGCCAGAAACGTAATTTTTGGAATGTAACAAGCCCAAGAGGTGATAACATCGAATAGGAAGTATTTTCTTGAATTTCGCCCTGATTGGTTCTTAATCGACAAAAAATGCGCGAAAATGACAATTTTGAAAATAAAAGTGATAATTTAAAAATTTTATGCAACAAAAGATTCCTTGGGTATGATTTGCTTGAAACGATATTAGCAACTATGGTCTGATTTGACCACAGCGAATTTGAGAAAAATTTTAAATTTTTTACAAAATTTTTGTTTTGATCTCTAGCGAACGAAAGGTCGCGTAAAGGTCGCGGAGGACGGAACGCAAAAAATAAACGTAACGCGTTCCATTTGATACTCTGCACATAGTTGTTCCCTCGTCTTGACTTCAATAAAAGGCAAGTGTTATCCTATTGAATTGGAGCTGATTTTTTTCCCGGATGGTCCAAACCTTTTTTTGGATTCATGCAATTTTCTTGCATGTGAAGTAAAATTCAAACAAAAATGAGGCTACAGATTTTACGACGTAGTTGGCGGCGAGGAACTACACAAGAATCATGCCAAGGACATATCGACTGAACTAATTTTCTTCAATAATTTTTCAGACCTTTTTAATTGGTCATAATATGCGAAGGCTGAGATATTGGGACTCGAAAATATTTACAAGAAGCCTCAAAGGACAAGGGTAATCGAAAATAGTTGGCCTGTTTCTAAATGAACATCTGTGCTGCCATAAATACATTTCAAAATAGCAGATCAGTGTTGACCAGCTCCTAAAATCGGAATTTTATTGCCGAATAAAAAGTGTTTCAGACGGAAGCGAGCGCGCTAAAAAAAACATACGCACATACATATTATTATATATAAATCCGGAAGAGTGACATTTTAGTAATGATACGCCTGGAGTTTCAAGTAGCGTCGAAGCAAATCGCGAACCGTCGTATTAATCCGATATTGCGGGCTTCAGAGACCCAGGATGGTAAAAGTTGCAAATCAAAAAGATGTAGACCTTGTCTGAGATTTAAGATTATTTTTCAAAAAATTGAATAAAAAATTCTAATCTAGCGTAATTACCGCTGCACTCGACGGCACTTGAACTCATCGGTCTAAAATTTGGTTAGCTTACCAAAAATGTCCACTTTTCTCAGATTTACGATATTCGTTAACTTTATATTTTTTTAACATGGAAACCCCAGACTAAATCTCTGAAAATTGATTTGCTCAAAAGACGAAAACTTTTTGGACTTATTTCAACTACGTGGGTCAGACGATAAAATGACATTACGCAGCGTTAATTACGGTAGATTAGAATTTTTTATTCAATTTTTTTTGAAAAAAGAATCTTTAATCTCAGACAAAATTCAATATCTTTTTGAATGCAACTTGTACCATCCTGGGTCTCTGAAGCCCGCAATAGCGGATTAATACGACGGTTAGCGATTTGCTTTGACGCTTCTTGAACTCAGGCGTATCATTTACCAAAAATGTCACTCTTGCCGGATTCATATATATTATATGTATGGCGTATTGTTTTTTTAGCGCGCAGCTTCCGTCTGAACACTTTTTTATTCGACAATAAAATTCCGATTTTAGGAGCTGGTCAACACTGATTCTGCTATTTTGAATGTATTTATGGGCAGCACAGATGTTCTTCTGAACAACCAACTATTTCGATACTCTTATCCTTTGAGGCCTTTTGTAAAATTTTCGAGTCCCAATATCTCAACTTCGCATATTATGACCAATTAAAAAGAGTCTGAAAAATTATTGAAGAAAATTGGTTCAGTCGATATGTGCTTGGCATGATTCTTGTGTAGTTCTCGCCGCCAAACTACGTCGTAAAATCTGTAGCCTCATTTTTGTTTGAATTTTACTTCACATGCAAGAAAATTGCATGAATCCAAAAAAGGTTTGAACCATCCGGAAAAGAGATCAGCTCCATACAATTAGGATAAACATGCCTTTTATTGAAGTCAAAGACGAGGGAACAACTATGTGCAGAGATATAAATGGAACGCGTTACGTTTATTTTTTGCGTTCCGTTCCGCGACCTTTCGTTCCGCGTTCTGAACACATACGGTGCTTGAGTCTCAAGCCTTGAGATCAAAAAAAAATTTTTGGTGATAATTTTTAATTTTTTTCTCAATTCGCTGTGGTCAAATCGACCATAGTTGCTAATATCTTTCAGCAAATCATACTCAAGGAATCTTTGGTTGCATTTAATTTTCGAATTATCACTTTTATTTTCAAAATTGTCATTTTCGGCAGACTTTTTTGTCGATTTAGAGCAATCAGGGCGCATTCAGAAAATACTTCCTATTCGACGTCATACTTCTTGGCTTGTTTCATTCCAAATACGTTTCTGGCCTATTCACAGAAAAAGCCTTGTATCAAAACGTCGAAAACCTTTTTACGGCACATTCAATGTATGCTGACCCTAAGGCAAACATCAAAAACAGCTCCTATTCACTAAATTCAGACAATTTCTCTATTCTCACAATCTCAAAACTTTTCGATATAAGGTCTAGGGATCCTTATTACTTTGAAGAAAAGCTGAGGGACTCGTGGTTTAACCACGGTTAACCAGATGGTTGGTGGAGAGGTACTGAACTGTCAAATAGACTTCGAGATCAAGGATAGATCTTTCATATGCTTAGAATGTTCTACGTCATCAGTTTAGCGTCCAAGCGTCCAATATCAAAATCACTAACTTCACCCCTTATTAAGTTCGAGATGTTCATGAATTGAATATAATGTAACTTTTAGTTCATTTAGTTATATTATTTTCAGTATATATATCAAGTGTCTTTTGCAAAGTTGAAACACAAATTTCAAAATATTTCCATAATAAATTCTTTATTCAACTATTCAGATAAAGATATCTTTCGAGCTTGATTACAAAAGTTTACTGCGAAAGGATGAATTTTTGTGGTTGGCAGTATTCCAGGAAAAGACAAAAAAAAGGAGAAAATTTGGCTGAAGTAGTGAAATAAAGAGGAGTGGGGGTGATTTATGGTTGTATGCCTTTATATGTGTACGCAGAAGTCTAGTCCAATACAAGCTGGATAGTGCCGTAAAAGGGTTGTGTGCACGTGTGATACAAGGGTGTCGGGACGTTATCCAGAAACCGTCAGTGGTGGAAGGGAAAAAACAAGGCCCAGCAAGGTTGCGTGATTTTGATCAAATCTAGAAAGTATGGGAAAGGTTAGATTGTGCTCAGGAAAGGGCCCCGAGCAATATAAACTTCTTGCTCAAAAGTGCTAGTGATATGACTTATTCTTATTCGCCGTAAAGCCTCTACTGGCAGGTTTCTGAAGGTTTCTGGAGTACCAACAATTCGAGCAATTACTTGTCTCTCTATTTGTGTACCGAATTTTTCAGAAAAATAAGTAGCCAAATAAGACTGTGTTTTTTTCGACCGCTGTCTATATAAAAATCATACATTTTTTTTGTGCTAATGTCAAACTATTACGCTTTGAGTATTTTCTCGTCATTTTTATTTATAAATTTTTATGCAAAAACAGACGGTCTGCTGCAGACCTTATATGCTGCATATAATATGCAGTATTTTTGAGTCCCATACTGACAATTAAACAAATAAACACTTTTACGCGCCTAAAAAACGATCGGAAATATCATCTTGTCAGGTGATGATTGGTAGAGATAATCAAAGAAACATTTTGTACGTAAAAAGTAGATTGCGTACTGTGCAAAAATAAATATGCATTTTAAGGGGTGGAAGTCTTTTTAGAAAAAACAGGTATTTCAGGGGTTAAAGGGGATATGTGCATTTCAAGGGGTTGGGGACTGTTATTCACATTTTGACTTTATTAACCCTATAAAAAAGTAACATTAACAAATGAGCCTCAACTACAGCAATTATTGTGAGAAAATGGGAGACGTCAGAATAAAAATTAATAATGGAAAAGATTAGGAATTAAATTTTTTAATAAGTGACTTCCTCAGAAATAACCTGTAATTTTCGGTCTTTAATCTACAGTTGTTTTCCGATAAAAGAACCTAACCTACGCAATTTATCAAAATAACTTTTAAATAAATAAAAGTTACTCGGAGACGTAAAAAGTGAATCATTCAGAAGCAACCTGCAATTTCTGGTCTTTAATCTACAAGTGTTTTTTAAATGGTCCGGAGCCTCCAAGGGTTAAAGTAGCGTTATGGGTTCACTACCATTTATACGCGTCCAAATATACTCAATAGGTATTAGAAAAAGAGCCGCTAGCGGTGTGGTACTTTAAAATTACCGCCCTATGATCTTAGATGCTCTCTGTGCGGGCGGCAAATCGTGATTGCTCGAGCAGGTCTCTCTGATTAGAATTTTTACAGATGCTATGCTCTCGGTCGCCAAATCATCGATTTCTTTTTTTCGAATTTATCTACACCAATTTAATTAAGTATTTGCAATCAAAAATTTAAGTTTCTATGCATTATTTCTTGTAACTTATAACCTCATTACTAAAAAATTTAATGGTTAAAATTTTATGGACAAAAATTTAATTTTGAAATTCAGATCATGCTAGAGAACAACCCTATGAATACACACAGCAAGCTGGTTTTTGGAACGGGACTAAATTTAACCAATTATTACCTCATTTTTCAATCACTACCGGACCCAAAACATATTAGGGCTTCGATATTCTAAATGTTAGTTAGGCTGCCCTATGCTATGCAGAATGATTCGTGATATATCTAGACCTGGCCGCAGCTGGCTTGGCTTGATCAAGCCAACTTTTGAAATAATTGTTTTAGGCATGCTTGGTTTAAATTTGGCTTGGCTCAATTTTAAGGCTTGGCTTGATTTTTATTAATTTGAAAACCAAAAAGTTACCAAGCCAAGATCAAAAAATGATTGGTTTTGAATTTGGCTTGGCTGGATTTTGTGGTTTGACTCGATTTTTGGCGGTTTTTTACCAAGTCTGGTATATTTTCGTCCATAGAACATTTAAATGTCTATTTTATTTCATAGCCAAGGAATCAATTTTTAACCCGCGCTGATTGCTGATCATCTATCTGAAATAGTTGAAATAATTATTTGGTGAAAATAGAGGAAATTGTCTGAATTTTAGTGAATAGGAGCTGTTTTTTCCGATTTTTGCCTCAGGGGTCAGCATTATGGTTGAATGTGCCGAAAAGGGTGTTTTCGACGTTTTGATACAAGGTTTTTTCTCTGGATATGCCAGAAACGTAATTTTTGGAATGTAACAAGCCCAAGAGGTGATTAACATCGAATAGGAAGTATTTTCTTGAATTTCGCCCTGATTGGTTCTTAATCGACAAAAAAATGCGCGAAAATGACAATTTTGAAAATAAAAGTGATAATTAAAAAATTTAAATGCAACCAAAAGATTCCTTGGGTATGATTTGCTTGAAACGATATTAGCAACTATGGTCTGATTTTGACCACAGCGAATTTGAGAAAAAATTTTAAATTTTTTACCAAAATTTTGTTTTGATCTCTAGCGAACGAAAGGTCGCGTACAAAAGGTCGCGGAAGGGAACGGAACGCAAAAAATAAACGTAACGCGTTCCATTTGATACTCTGCACATAGTTGTTCCCTCGTCTTTGACTTCAATAAAAGGCAAGTGTTATCCTAATTGTATGGAGCTGATCTTTTTTCCCGGATGGTCCAAACCTTTTTTTGGATTCATGCAATTTTCTTGCATGTGAAGTAAAATTCAAACTAAAATGAGGCTACAGATTTTACGACGTAGTTTGGCGGCGAGGAACTACACAAGAATCATGCCAAGCACATATCGACTGAACTAATTTTCTTCAATAATTTTTCAGACCCTTTTTAATTGGTCATAATATGCGAAGGCTGAGATATTGGGACTCGAAAATATCTTACAAGAAGCCTCAAAGGACAAGGGTATCGAAATAGTTGGCCTGTTTCTAAATGAACATCTGTGCTGCCCATAAAATACATTTCAAAATAGCAGAAATCAGTGTTGACCAGCTCCTAAAATCGGAATTTTATTGCCGAATAAAAAAGTGTTCAGACGGAAGCAGCGCGCTAAAAAAAACATACGCCATACATATTATTATATATAAAATCCGGGAAGAGTGACATTTTTTAGTAAATGATACCGCCTGAGTTTCAAGTAGCGTCGAAGCAAATCGCGAACCGTCGTATTAAATCCGATATTGCGGGCTTCAGAGACCCAGGATGGTATAAGTTGCAAATTCAAAAAGATGTAGAACCTTGTCTGAGATTTAAAGATTATTTTTTCAAAAAAATTGAATAAAAAATTCTAATCTAGCGTAAATTACCGCTGCACTCGACGGCACTTGAAACTCATGCGGTACTAAAATTTTGGCTTAGCTTACCAAAAATGTCCACTTTTCTCAGATTTACGATATTCGTTAACTTTATATTTTTGTTAACATGGAAACCCCAAGACTAAAATCTCTGAAAATTGATTTGCTCAAAAAGACGAAAAAACTTTTTGGACTTATTTCAACTACGTGAGTCAGACCGATAAAACATGACATTACGCAGCGTTAATTTACGGTAGATTAGAATTTTTTATTCAATTTTTTTGAAAAAAGAATCTTTTAATCTCAGACAAAATTCAATATCTTTTTGAATTTGCAACTTGTACCATCCTGGGTCTCTGAAGCCCGCAATAGCGGATTAACTACGACGGTTAGCGATTTGCTTTGACGCTTCTTGAAACTCAGGCGGTATCATTTACCAAAAATGTCACTCTTGCCGGATTCATATATAATAATATGTATGGCGTATGTTGTTTTTAGCGCGCAGCTTCCGTCTGAACACTGTTTTTATTCGACAATAAAATTCCGATTTTAGGAGCTGGTCAACACTGATTTCTGCTATTTTGAAATGTATTTTGATGGCAGCACAGATGTTCATTTAGAACAAGCCAACTATTTCGATACTCTTATCCTTTGAGGCCTATTGTAAGATATTTTCGAGTCCCAATATCTCAACTTCGCATATTATGACCAATTAAAAAGAGTCTGAAAAATTATTGAAGAAAATTGGTTCAGTCGATATGTGCTTGGCATGATTCTTGTGTAGTTCCTCGCCGCCAAACTACGTCGTAAATTCTGTAGCCTCATTTTTGTTTGAATTTTACTTCACCATGCAAGAAAATTGCATGAATCCAAAAAAAGGTTTGAACCATCCGGGAAAAGAGATCAGCTCCATACAATTAGGATAAAACATGCCTTTTATTGAAGTCAAAGACGAGGGAACAACTATGTGCAGAGTATAAAATGGAACGCGTTACTTTTATTTTTTGCGTTCCGTTCCGCGACCTTTCGTTCCGCGTTCTGAACACATACGGTGCTTGAGTCTCAAGCCTTGAGATCAAAAAAAAAATTTTGGTGATAAATTTTAATTTTTTTCTCAAATTCGCTGTGGTCAAAATCAGACCATAGTTGCTAATATCTTTTCAAGCAAATCATACTCAAGGAATCTTTTGGTGGCATTTAAATTTTCGAATTATCACTTTTATTTTCAAAATTGTCATTTTCGCAGACTTTTTTGTCGATTTAGAGCCAATCAGGGCGCAATTCATAAAAATACTTCCTATTCGACGTTCATCACTTCTTGGGCTTGTTTCATTCCAAAAATGACGTTTCTGGCATATTCACAGAAAAAGCCTTGTATCAAAACGTCGAAAAACACCTTTTTACGGCACATTCAACTGTATTGCTGACCCCTAAGGCAAACATCAAAAAACAGCTCCTATTCACTAAAATTCAGACAATTTCCTCTATTCTCACCAAATCTCAAAACTTTCCGATATAAGGTCTAGGATCCTTATTACTTTGAAAAAAGCTGAGGGACTCGTGTTTAACCACGGTTAACCAGATGGTTGGTCGGAGAGGTACTGAACTGTCAAATAGAATCTCGAGATCAAGGATAGATCTTTCATATGCATTAGAAATGTTCTACCGTCATCAGTTTAGCCGTACCAAGCGTCCAAAATATCAAAAATCACTAACTTCACCCCTTAATTAAGTTCGAGATGTTCATGAATTTAATAATAATGTAACTTTTTGTTCATTTAGTTATATTATTTTCAGTATTATTACAGTGTCTTTTGCAAAGTTGAAACACAAAATTTCAAATTAAATTTCCATAAAAATTCTTTATTCAACTATTCGAAAGATATCTTTAGCTTGTTAAAAAGTTTATGCAGGATGAGTTTTGTTGGCAGTCATTCCAGAAAGACAAAAAAAGGAATAACTTGGCATGAGATATTGTCGCAGAAACTTGTCGTTGCTAATAATGATTTTGCTAAAACAGATATTATTCTGTAGACTGTCTTACTTTAATACAGGATTCATCAGCAAAAACGCCTTCAAATGTAGTTCACAAAGTAAACTGAAAAAATGTTATTCCATCCGTAATATTGAAATATGATCCAAATACTGACCATATCGCCATCCCAATATCGCCGAAATTGTGTGGGTGTTTGAGAGTTTTATTAGAAATTACTATAAGTGCGTCACGAATGACGTCATATTTCAAGATTTAATTTTCTAAATTTACTTTTTCAAATTCTCGTTTGATTGCGCTTGGTAGATTACGTAATTCTACATTATTTGGTATTTTAATTCATTTGAACCTTTTGTGAAACTCATTATACAAATTGAAAAACTTTTCAAATTATGACGTCATTTCGAACGCCCGAAAGTGCCAATATCGCCGAAATTGCCCAATATAGCCGAATTTTTTCGGAAATAAACTTTCGCCGATATTGAGCATCCCTCTGTATAAACTTTTTGTAATTACTCGTAAGTAACAAAAACACTCTGTAAATGTTTATCGTCGGTAAATTACCGATCATCAATTTTTACTCTCGTTCAGCTGCCAGTTAAATATCTTATCTATGAACAACGCGCTATATGTATTGGACATAATGCTCGTGGCAAGAAAAAATTCACTTTTTTGGGAGATTTGCTTCACAACATGAAATGGGTCATAAGTTATGACTCATAACCTTTTACCAACCAAACTTCATCTCAAAAACGTTTACTATCTCTATAGCGCGTGTTCCAATCCCACTAATGTTGTCTTAGTGATTGTCTTGAGTATGAGTGCTTGATATTAGGACCGCTAAATTTGATCGGTGTGTAATCACTCAAGCAATCACTACGACAATCATTTAGACAACATTAGTGGTATTCGAACACGCGCTTTAGAGATAATAAACGTTTTTGAGAAAGAGTTTGGTTGGTAAAAGGATAATCAGTCATTATTAATGACCTTTTCGTTAACATTTTCGAGTCGATATAACTCACGAAAGTAATTAGTTAGTTTATTTGTTTGTGCTTATTATCGTTAGTTCAACCAGAATAAATGTGTTTCAGATCATTTAAATAATTTTATATCTATTTAAGAAAAGATTTGAGTTCTAAGTTTCATTTTTGAACTCCTAAAAATTTCAAAAAAATCAAAACATTATAATAAATTTTCCGCATTTTTTGTCCAAACTTTTTTCTGATTAATTTTTTAAAATTTTTGGGTAAAAACAAAAAACTAGTCACTTTAACTTTTTTTATAGATGCCTACATATTTTCTGACCGCCGTTTGAAAATTTTTTATTTCTCATCTTTTATCAACTTCTTTATAAATATTATGAAAATTTTCCGCAAATCAAGCCCAAAATTTTCCATTAGTGGTTTTTTAAATTCTCTTTAAAAAATTAGGCAGAATCACTTATTAAATTTTCTGGTATTTATTAAATCTCCGTATGTCAACTAATGGGATGGTCGCACGATTATCATTTCTAAACTAATGATGAAATTTACAACACTTGGCTGTACAACCGGTAAGTGCCATTTGGCACTCAACTTTTTAAAATTTTATTCTTGCAAAAAATTCCCAATAAATTGCGGGTGTTATAGGCGGCATTTATTTTGATAGTCAGGACATTTTTAAATATCAAAGCGCAATTGAAGGTCAATTTTTATCTCAAAAAAAGTTGTTTATCTATTTTTGGCCATTTTTGATCATTTTTCATGAAAAAAACTTTGGTATTAAGGAAATCTTTTGATGTGCAAAATTTTTAAGCTACTTTTTAGCGCATAACACCCGAAAATGGCTGAAGTTTATTAATATTGTCTTAAAAAAATTCTAACATCGGGTTGAGTGGGAAATGGATGTACAGTGAAAAGTAGTTCTTTATATTTTTACAGATACTCAGTTATTATACTCATGTTTAGGAATTTTATATTTTTTTTCGTAAATTCTAGTATTGTGCGTTTTTGATATTTTAACTCTGCAGCTCAAATAAGACTTAATCTTCAGAATGATAATAAATCGAAACGTACAGATAACGTGTAGATAAATAAATTAGTATGTCTTTTTATAATACTCAGTTATGTTAAGAAATTAAAAATATAAACGTTCACAAAAATGAAAACTTTTATTGAAGATGAAAAATAAAAAAATTAATTTTCACCTTTTTTTTCTTTCATATATCGCTCTGAAAAAATGTACCAATCTTCCGGACTTATGCCACCCCCTTAAATAAAATTCAAATAATCCAAATTATAATTATTATAATACATGTGTTTATTTTTATAGGGTTTTCAGCGAACCAAAAAAAGAGAAGGCAATTCTCCATCCTTCGTTTTTTTCGATTTGACACTAGACCTGGTCAAGCAAAAGCCATAAGAAATCGGAACCTCACCAGCATATCCCTTTATCACTTTTTGGTTAGAATGCGTAGCCACAACGTTAAAATCCACACGTTAAAAGGAGTAGTGGCTACGCATTCTAACCAAAAAGTGATAAAGGGATATCCTAACAACTCCTAAGACCCCTACTAGCCACTCATGAGGCCGCTTTCTCTTCTTTCAGCCCACATCTATTAGATTAATCAAAAGGTGATTGAAGGATATAGCCTATGGACATAACTTATCTGGGAAACCGTTTTTTGTGGAAATTTTCCGATTGCACCTGACTATCAATTTGGCTCTGAAATCCCGCTGATTGGCTGCTCCGCCTACGATTTTTGATACAATTTGGCGTTTTTCAGCGAAAATGAATAAAATGCACATTTGACATGAAGAACATTTATTTTTCGACCATTTTTTATGAAATGCCTATTTTGTGAAACTTGCATTAATATTATATTTCATATTCTTTTTACTAAGGGTACATTTGGTTCTTGACCTAGCGCCAATTAATTGTTAATGGTAAAAATCGATGCGCGGTCTACCATAATAGTTTTCTGTTAAAATAAAAACCGCTTCAGTTCGCAAATGGTACTATCTGTCGTCAATATCTTTTTAAAGATAAAAGCATGAATTATAAATTAAATTATATTACGTAGTCAGAAGGTTAACACTCACCTTTTTTTTCGTTTGCTCCACGATCCAAATCTCTCGCATGCCTCCAAATGTAGTAGTGCCCAACCTGACTGAGAAGAATAATTCTTATTTTATTGTCTCGTCCTTATAATAATGGAGAGGAATTGGTTTTAATATTATATAAAATATATTTTAATTGCCTTAAAAGGTAACCTTTTAAGGGGGGAAATGATTGGAAATTTTTTGAGTAGCTCGTCGTTTTGGAGGAAGGGAATCAGGAACAGAGATATTTTATATTGGAGCAGCCTCAGCAAAAGATATGTTATGGCTTGGTTCACATGTAAGTTTTTTGATGTAAAAAAAATTAAAAAGTTGCATCCGAGATGAAACAATCGAACGAACAACTTAATTTCGAACGATTTCAAATTTGAAATTTGAATACAGTGAGTGACTTATTGAAGCGGCAGATAGGTAAGGTTTTTTTGGGTTCGAGACCTGAAAAACTAAATAATTGCAAATATGAAGTTTTTCGGGTCTTTGGAGAATTTGAAGAAAAGTCTAAATTGCCCGGAAAACTAGTAACTGATGGTCAGAAAAGTAGAAAAACAAGTAAAATCTTTTCAAAACATTTTGGAAAAATTGAAATTACCCGAAAAGGCTTAAGTGATGGTCGGAAAAACACACAAACCATATTTTTTCACCTGAAAAACTAAATACCGCAATCCAAAAAACTATCTACTCAATTGAAGCACTTCTTGTTAAAGCACTCTTTTTCGGCAAAAGCTGTAGGGATGCTTTAACTTGTCACCCACTGTATACAAATCGAAGATTGGTTTAAAGATCAACGAACGCCTACGGAAAAACATTAGTGACATTCTTGGCTTATTTTGTCTTTTATGTCTTCATTGCGTCGAAAATAGCGTTAAATTTATATGACGAAATTGAATGAGCCTCAAACCTAATCATGAATGCGGAAAAATATTCGAAACAAAAAAATTTTGTACCTTTTTAAAATTTTATGAAAACAATTATATTTAGGTGTTGGATTTATGCTTACATTTGCTATGAGATGTAACTTGGGTGTTTCTTTGACTGAATTAACAAAACCAAGAAATGTTACGGTCCTTACCAAAGAAAATATTAATGGATCGCTTGAAGGGTGGTTTTAGGTTGGAAAGCGCCTGATTTTTTAAAACTTTTTGCCTAGAATTCTATAAATGACGTAAAGTGAAATTTGACTGGGTAAACCGAAAATGAAACGTTCCAAAAAAACTTACATAAATTAATTGTTTACCAATTAACGTCAAATTCGAAAATAAGGCTGACAATTTTTGAAAATAAAATTTTGATAAAAAATTGAATTTCTACAGGAGGGCGTTCTACTATATCGCCGAAAAAACCTACGCAATTTCACGATTATTAGCTTAATTCCTGCCAGTGCCCATATCGCCAAAGAACCAATATCGCCGAAATTCCGTGGGCGTTTAAGGTTTTTCATTACAAATCTACTTTTTTATTTGATTGCGTTTGGTGAAGTACGTAATTCTACACATTTTGGCATTTTACTTCATTTGAACCTAAGTAAAACTCTTTATAAAATTAAAAAAACTTTTCAAATTATGAAGTCATTTCGAACACCCACACGTTATAGCCGAAAGTGCCAATATCGCCGAATTTTTCCGGAAAAAACTTTCGGCGATATTGGGCCTCCCTCTGTAGAAGGGGCGGTCGATTTTTTTTAATTTTTCCTTGAATCGTTTGGTTAAATTTGTTTTGCTTATTATCGGATGATAATTATCCACCCTTTACCAAAGGGGAACAAATTTATGACAATGTTGTGGAGAAAGTCGCAGCGATTTCATGGGATCAAAGTAAAGTTGGTGTCGTCCATTCCTCATTTTTCTGGGGATATATTGTAACACAGATCCCATCAGGGTACATGGCTTCAATTATTCCTCCATACAAGTAAGTATCAATATATCATGCTAAATCACTGATATAATATCAGTAACCATCTTTTGACCCAGAAACCTTTCAGCAATTTTTAATAATAGTGGAAAACAAACTTGTTTGGCCCTGAATTTTAGGGTCAAAGAGTTTTCAATTTAATTATTTCCAAAATATCAAAATAGAATTACCGAAGATAGTTCTATTTTTAAACTATTGCTTATTTTTATAATGAAAAATACAGAGAAAAAATGATAAAATTTTGTTAGAAAAATGTCATGCCGAGACAACTGATAAATGGATCAGCCAGAGTGTGATGGTCAGATACATGTCATTCAAGTGACACGGAGTAAGAAGGCGATTTATTCTTCAGATATAAATGAAAATTATTGGAAATTAAATTTATTTATTATTTATTATAAAAAATCTAACATCGAAAAGTGTTATTTTAAAGAACTAATGAAGTGGGGGAATTCGGAAAATTTTAAATTTTTTTGAGTTTCAAGTGTCGTCAAGACCAAAATTGATTCGTCAAAAATGCCTAATAGAGTTCTGAAAGCGGCTATATTGTATTGAGTACAACGAATCTTTTTTTTTCGACGCCACTTGAAGCTCAGACGATAATTTTTATCATTATCATAATTTTGTTAAAAGTAAAAAACACAATCAAATCGATATTAAGAAAAATTCAGCCTGAGTTTTCTCGTTTGCGGCAATTTTTTTCTACCGCAAACTTAGCTATCGCTGATCGGTTAATTTGAGAAATAACAGTCGCTGATTGGTCTATTTTTGCGGAACAAACAAATTGCCATAAACGAGGAAACTCAGGCTGTAAATTTCAGTTTTTTCTGAAGAAAATGACAAAATTGTTTTTGAAAAAAAGGATATCCAAAAAATTTATTTAATTTATTTGTCAATCGTTTCGCGTCCAAGCGGTCCCTGCTGCAGCTGATTGTATGTTAACTTGCCTTGCCATGATTTGCGATTTGCTTATTTCATTTTATTTTCAAAGATCATTAAAGATAACTCATGTATACTTAAATTGTAATTTCCTAAGATGTTTCATGCTATGTTTTTCTAAAGATAAAGGAACATTAATTTGACAGTTTGTGGGTTTAATTAAGCCAAATAATCAATCAGATTTGGCGAATTTATTTTCAGTTAAACAATGTTGTGGAGTTAAATAGATCAAACTGTAAAATATTGATTCAAGTAGGGTAAAAATGGCAAAATATGATAATCTTATTTTTAAATCTGAGAATTAAGCTTAATAATTCTTTGATCATTAATTTATTATTGATGGCCTAAAACTTGCTTATTTCAATAATCTCTCGGGCATAAAGTCGAAATGCTAGTTTGAATGTTCCGGAAAAATAACCTTAAAAAAAAAAGCTACGTACATTAGATTTTTTTGATAACACTAATTTCAAACAAAAAAGTATCACAAAAAAATTAAATATTCAAAATTAAAATGACAAATTATGGTCCTTCATTTCACACCTGGTATATTTCTAAAATTATACTTGCCCGTTACGTTCAACTTTGACGTCAGAGACCTAAAGAATCGCGTGATTTCATTGGAAGTTGAACGTAACGGGCAAGTATAATTTTAGATATATTATATATCATATACATGTATATAGATCGAAAATAATCCGAAAATTTTAACTGACTATTTGGGATCGCCCTAAAACTGGACTATTTGGGTGCTTGACAATTTGCACCAAAGAACCTTGGAATTCGGCCAATTTTTTAAAAATAAGAATTTTTTAGTACAACTTTTTTTCCTAGAGGTACGTGCGTAATATAATGTCATTATAATTTTTGAGTTCACCATACAGAAAACGGTGGTTTTTGCCTAATCGGCAAAATGAATACAGCCTATTATTGAAATAAAACTATGATTTTAAAAAAGACTATTTCTTCAACTTTTACCAGCAATTCAGGCTCACTTGTACTAAATCTAAAATTAATTGACCTCAAATTCATATTGTAAGCATGTTCATAAATTCATCAAAATAAATTGAGCAAATAATTTTCTATAGAACTGTCCGAAGGCCGTATTGCTACAATAAAGGGCCTTAGGCCTGAAATTATTTTGTTTGATCTTTAGTTCACTCCCAATAAATATTAAAGATACAAATAAGTTATATAATATAAGCAATATTTAAGCTCATTTGGACTTCATTTCAGAATAGTTGAACACATTCATTTGTTTCGATTGATTCTAATGAATTGTGCCTCGGTCACTGCTTATCTGCTTTAAGAGCGTACAATATGGCCTGGGGAAAATGTCAATTTTGCTTTTTTAAATTTAAAAATCGTTTTCGTGGCCGATTAGCTATTAATACGACTTTGTTTAATAAGATATATTCTTGCACAATCTGTGCTCACCGAAACCTAAATACGATCAAATTGAAAATTAAATGAAGCTTAAACCATCTTATTTACTTGGATAAGAGACGATTCAATTGATTTGAAAAAATCATGTCCTTCTTAAAAATAAATCATTGACCGTTCTACACTTTTAACGTGTAGTTGATATGGTCACTTTTTGTGAAATTAATGGGTCTAAATCTCTTAATTATACAGTGGTGGTCATGTATACAATTTTTCGAAACTCATGCTTACGGGGCTTATCCGAAAGTTCTACTTGACACATTTTTTCGATAATTTTAGAAATTTATTAAAAAGATTTTGTGAACATTCAGTAAAAGCAGTACTTTATTGCAAGAAATGTTAATGTGTAAAAAGTTATAAAAACACTTTAGGACAAGAACCGTTGTTTAAACCAAATGTTTCTGACTTGATTAGACTTTTCTGTTTAAGGAGGTAACCGACGGAGGTCTATATCTCGAGATATACACATGCTACGAAGCTTATTTTTGCGGCATTCGGAATTTTGTTGTCGATTTCACTCCAGAAAAAAAAATTTCTGACAAAAAAAATTTCAGAAATTTCGAATTCTCTCTTAGTGTTTTATGATGTCATTTTTGAACTGCTGTATGAAAACCTTTGATTTTTCTTGCATTGGGTAGCCAAGATTTCAAATTGTAGGAAAAATTAAAAAAATCTATTTTTCGAAAAAAAAAATTTCCTTAGATTCAGAAATTTGGGGTAACCGATGGAGGTCAATATCTCAAGATCTATACATGGAAAATTATTAATTTTTGCGGCATTCGAAATTTTGGGTCGAAATTTAATGTCTAAAATCTAAAATGTCTAAAAAAAAATTCTCCTGAGGTTAAAATGTCTAAAAACTAAAATGTCTAAAGAATTAAATTTCTTAAAAAATAAGAATAACAATTGATTAAAATGTCTAAAACTTACTCGAAATATTGGGGGTGAAATGTCTAAAAAAAATTTCTGCAACTAAAAAATCTGAACTCAAAATGACCTGACAACAAGACGACAAAATGAGCCAATAAAATTAGTAACGATTTTTGACAATCAGGAAGCGGGGAGTTTAATTAACTCGTAGACTTTAGAAGTCAAAACATCCTTAGACTCTATTATGGCAAGTAGTCGCCATTCTTTTTAATCGAGCCATATCCCTTGATGACACTGAATGTTGTCTAGGCAGTTGTAAACAAAACTGCATTATTTCGATAGATCGACTCATCAGACACCGTTGACGGAAGTTATTGAGTGCTGAGAGCAGACTAAAGCAACTTTTATGTTCTGGCTGAATTGCTTCAAATTAAAAGAAAAGTGTTAACGTTTTTGTCCTTTCTAGTGTTCATTAGACTAAAAAATAACTAGTGATTTTTTTTAACTAATATAAAGATTTTTGATTAACTGTGAGCAGGTTTCATGGTCCCATTTTTCAAAAACCTGATAAAATCGAACTTGATCGGATCGGAGGTTGAAAAAAACTTGATCGAATAGAAAAAAGTCGATCCGATCAGGTTATGCCGACCCCTGAAATTTAAAATTTTTGTTCGACCCTTAGCTATGAATTAGATTCTAGAAAATCTCATAATTTTATAAAAATTGATCAATAGTTTTCAAATGGCGATTTAACTTTTATCATGACTTATAAAATAATCATAACTACACTGTACTTCTTTCCTGATTTGTTGATTAATATTTAATAATACTTAATAATAATTAACTTATACTCTATGAAACGTACAAATTGTATATGACATACAGTATTTCTGAGTCTCTTAACGCGACTCGAATTGGTCAAATTTAAAAAAAAATTCAATCCCTGATGAGTACTCCCTTCAAATTAAATTTTCTGATAAATAAAAATAATGCAGAAAATTGAACGAAGAGTCAAAAGATTTAGTCGAGAAATTAATTTTTGAATTACAGTGCTCGTTTAGCCTTAAAAATGAGACGCTAGTAAATGATTGCTGAATCATTCAAATTTTGAAATTCACGCATGAATGACAAATAAAATTCATTTTATACTTTTTAAATTTAATTTTCTAATAAAGATACAGTCTTACATTTTATGTTTGAAAAGGTCAATGATCTCAAGTCCGAGGCAAGTAACTGACTTGTGGGTTCGTCAACTTATTTGATAAGCGACAAAATAAATTGATTTGCGACTATAGAAAACCTCAATACTAATCCAAATTAATTTCCTTCACTTAAACGGAAAATATTTTTTTTCTTTACAAGAGAGAATTTGAAGCAATTCAGCCAGGACATAATAGTTGCTTTAGTCTGCTCTCAGCACTCAATAACTTCCGCCAACGGTGTCTGATGAGTCGATCTATCTCTATGCGAATAAGGCAGTTTTGTTTACAAAAACTGCCCTTCAACAACAATTTCAGTGTCATCAAGGGATATAGATTCTCTCATTTTACCTCAAGTAATGTTTAAAATTTGATGCAACTTTGGTAATTTTTTGAATTTTTCGTGTTAGCTGCTATTGTAAGAAAGTTTTTGAGGTTTGAATTTAACTTTTGCGATTCGGCAAATTTTTGAACAAAAATTCGAAAACTTTAAAAATTTCCTTATTGTTCTTGGTTCAAATTATTTTTCGATATTTGTTTCGAATCATGAGAAACACTATCACGAATGGGTCACGTTTACTGTTTGGCGTAGGTGGCCTCAAATTTTTTTCTATGCTCTTTGAAAAAATCATATGACAATTTTTGGTAATTTTTTGGTGCGAAAATATTATGCAATATTTGGAAAATTTTCCTGCATTACTCGTTCAAAATTTTCTGAAATAACCGCTTTGAAGATAGGAATGGCCCACTTAATACGTTATCTAAAAAATGTCCCGATTTGTTTCAGGCGGCTTTGTTCATACTCTGAATCAATAATATTTTGCAACGGACATACGGTTTAACTAAAAATCCAATATAACTGCTCTAAACCGCCCTCACAACTTTGAAAAAAATTTTGGCCCCAAAACGCGCAGAAATAACATCGTCACAGAACTACAATGCAAATGATCATAAAGTTTGCAATTTATTTTCCAAAAATTTGTTGAAATTTCATGAGGATCAGCCGTTCGCAAAGTTTTTTCCTTCTTTTTTTTGGATTTTCGTCAAAATTTCTTAAAAATTAATTGTGTGAAAACGATACCGTGAAGAAGAACTTATTCAGCTTAAACTTGCCAAACTTTTAAGCTGGTGAACCACGATTTCAATTATTTCATTCATGTGTCAGAAAGAAAATATTTCTTTCGATGTGCTAAAGATTTCGGTTCTTTTGTGATTTTTTGAACAATGTTTAAGTCTGGCGATTTCGACGTAGAAATAAATAAAATAAATCATTTACTCAATTAAGATACCTTTGATAGTTATCTACCATTTTGTAGAGTGTTTTTTTCGATAGGCAGATTTTATGAGTAAAAGATTATGAATCTGGAACAAATCAGATCAAAAGAGTTAAATCAAAGTGTCAAAATAAATTCAGAAAATTCCGGAGAAGCTTAAGCTTTAAAGCTTAACTTCAAAAAGTTTCACCATCATAAGATAAAAATGAAAAGTGCAAATCTGTCCCAAGCACCGACCCCTAACAGTCTGTTGGTTCAAGATTCCGGGTCCAGTAAGCGGCAAAGAACAACAATTTGAAATAAAGTGAAATATTTTTTATAAGGACAAAAATACATAAGCGAGTCTTTATTATTTTTTGACTATTTCACGCTTATCGAACAGTCTTTATTATCTACTAGGTACATGTAATTTTTTTGTCATGATAATTAGCCTGAAGATTGTTTGTGTTGTCGTCAAATATCCAAAAAGAAAACCGAAAATCTTTGAAAATATCGCTGAAGCAAGAAAATGGTCGCCGATCGATATATAGCTCTGCAGGAGGGTGACTGCCCAGCAGGACATCTGAATCCAAGAAGTTATCCAAAATTTCTGTGAATTATCAATTTCCGAAAGGAATATACATTCTTTGATTTGGTTGAAAATACATGTAAGGGACTCCCGGGAAAAATATGGCCGCCTTGCACACCTAATGGAATGCCAATTGCCAGATGGGGCGCCTGCAGCTGAACTAGGGTAGAAATGCGAACATAGTTTATCTTCGATTTTTTATGACTTTGTTGGGCGATGAATAGACTCAAATGAAGCGCCTGTTTTAGAGAATTTTTAAGAATGATTTTCAGCTGTGAAGAGATTGAGTGAATTCGAAAAGAAATTAAACTCAATATTTACAGTAAAATATGAATCGACTATTTTCGGACAAATGAAATTTTTTGGAATCATTTCGAGAGTCCTGATTTTTGGGCAGTGAGTTTTTGGGTCTAATTAAAAAACATAAAATTTCTATAAGATATCAAAAAATATCCTCCGGTATTTTTCGCGATTATAAAAGTAATTTTTTTTATATTGCATATACTTATATACTTATATGCATTTTTAGCTCGATTCATACTTAATTCCGTTTCGCTAAAATGGACACAACTCCTAGAATAGTTGGATATTTAATAAGATAATGGCCGATTTAACTCTTAGTCCGTTACTATCTATACAATTTTTGACACAGTCCCGCTTTTTTTTTGTCTTTTAATTTTTATGCGCATTTTTTTGAGTAACTGCATTAGTTGGAAATATGCATAAAAATCAATTGCATTTTCCACCTAAACCAGACGTGAATCAAGCGCAAAAGTTTTTATTAAAAAATGGAAATGATAAAGGTGCGGATATCAGTGACTGCAACTCACTATATATAAAATTGAGATTGTTGCTTGCTAAGGGCAGGACTTTTAGTGTTAATTTTTAAATATAATAATTTTTTTTCCCCAAAGTTTTTTTTTTAATGGAGGCTTTGAACCGATAAATGGGTCAAATTGATCGATAAAAATACCGATTTTTGTTCTGAAATTGAAAGATAAAGTTTTCCGAGGAAACAAAACATTATAAAAATTTCGGGATTACCAGACTGTTCGAAAGTTTATTCTATCTTATTTTTGGCCGATACTCTTCAAATTCATCCTGGTAATGCGATTTCAAAATTAATGGTATTCAGTTTTCAATTTTTTTTTAGTTATTCATAAATACTAGACAAAGTTTTCATGCATAACGTATTGTATTTTTTTCGATGTGGGTTTTATCGAAATTTTTCTCATTCATAAATACAAGGCACTTCGGGATTCTGGGTTTAAACACTTGCTTTGCTCGATTGCAATATACAAATAGATGACAAACTTAGTGAATTTGTTTCAACTAATAATATTAAAGATTTGTTAGGATTAAAAAGTTTTTTGCAATATTGAATTTTTGGACTTAGAAATTGAGACTTTTGTTAGAAAGTATAATGCAGTTTAAATAATTAATTGAAGCTTAGAATGTATGAGAAGTATCTGATAAAATATTTCCTAAAATTTAGCACACGTAACTCTCTGGCATATCCTGCAAAGTTGCGGAAGCCATTCGCAAGAATGTTTGATCTGTAAAAATTCCCAAGCAAAAACCGGACGAAATGGTGACTTAGCAAGGTCTAAAACCCAGCCACTGATAAAGAAGAAAATTTATTTTTTACTGTTCGCAAAGCGTGTCGCTCACGATAAATTTCTTTCTGGGTTTTAATAGGCTAATCCAGGCACCAGTTTGGTAAGATTCGATAAAGGCAAAATCCTTGGCTCAATACATTGAAAAATATTAAACGCAGCGATAACGATTGCACACCGATAGCAGGATCAACCAAAGCGTATTGTGAATCCAACTAACTTCGGCAGACAAACAAGAAGTTTCCCTAAAGATAACAATTAATTAAGAGGGTTTAAGTGCAAAATAACTTGTAGTCTGGAAAAATTTAGAATATCAGTGCATTATAAAAACAGTATTCCTTCTGTAATTTGCCGTACTTGACGTAGCGTTGATATGTTTATTTTTGTTCAGAAGAGATTCTGCGTTTGTAGTACATCCCCCCCAAAATTGAATACTGATAGATGAAGAAAATGAAAAAAGTTAAAATTATCGTTATAAGTTATTATTTTCTACAATAAGGGGGTGGTGCAATGATCCTTGAGGCTCCGTACGGCTAATGTATTGAAATTTAGAAAATTTCGTCAGGTGTTCTCTATAGTCTCAAAATTGTCCGTATACGGTCTGGATCCGGCTGTTTCATTAAAAAATGCGCAAGGGGACACGTGTTTAACCGCAGTTAACCAAGTGGTTGGTGAGTTTGGTAACTTAATTTTGAAATGAAATCGCCGAGTATTAGGATCGATCTATCAATTGTGTTTCCTCAGAAATGTTTCATTCTAAATTGGTTTAGCCGTACGCAGCCGCCAAATCACTTCCACCACCTTAAATCAAAGATAATTTTTATACTGAAACAGTCATCAAAATTTTATTATCTCGTAAATTTTTTGGTATCTTAACTAAATAGCACTCTAGAGTCTTGATGTCGGGAAGACATGATGACGATGCTTGATCAGTCTGACCAATTGTTATTTCGAAACGCATTTTTATGAAAAAAAGAGGAAATTTTTGGCCCAATGAGGTTTGAAACTGTACTCAAAATATAAATTATACTGTGAAATATCATATTAAATTAATATGTGATATTACTTATGACTGATGAACATTTTACTTATGTGCACATTATTTTTTTTATTTTATAATCACGACATAAGTAAAGTCAAGATGTAATAATTAACCTTATTTAGAAAAAGTGACGCAAAAAATGTGAAATAAGTAACTTGAAAATTTGAATTAGTTTCGATTTATTAATTGTATTCTAATTAGGGGTCGGTGCATTTGACCTAGATACAGATATGGGCTCTTGATGAAAAACTTTTTACTAGGTTATATCATGGCTTCCGAAAGGGATGGGATGAAGGGATGAACCGAGGGGGATAGGGATGGGATGGAAAATCCAGAGCCCATAGAGGATAGGGAATGGAAAGTGCGCAATCCCCCTTTATCCCCATTCCCCTTTTTATCCCGTTTCTAATCCCTTTTTCGCGTCCCTATCCCGTTCTAAGTCCCTATCCCCTTTTAATCGGCCTTTTGTTCCTATCCCTTTTTGCATAATCATAAATATACACCTTCAGAAGTTTTACTGTATATTTAACTGTATAGTTTTAAGGTTAAAATTGAAAACACATTAAAACCGATTTTTAATTTTTGAAATTTCTTATTTCAAATCGTCTTATTATGACTTATATAAGTTAAAGTTATGACTCATAACCCGTTATAGCACTGGAATTGTTCTGAGAATATGATCTCCGCCTGCAACATTGATTTTTTTAAAAAAAAAGTGCATCTTCAATAACTAGATGTTGGTTTTACTGAACTACTCAGATAAAAAATAATGTGAGTAACTCTCACAATGGCAAACTACTCTGGACTCACAAAATCCCATGGTCAAGCGTGACAATGTGTTTAATAATCAAATGTAATGACCTTAGATTCCATTATCAACTTTAAATTTTCATACTTATTATTGTAAAAACACTTTCATTCTAAGAATAACAATGGTTTGTTATTTTTTTAAAAATATTTAAAAAAAAATAAGTACAGAAAAAACCCTGTTTTCAGGTAACTATTTTCACACTTTAGAGTTGAGAATTTGTTTTTGCAAAGTCAAACAGTTTTCAAACAAATATACGTTCATGCGAAAGTAGTCTATTTCACAGATAGCCTCGAACCAAAAAATAGTTTGCGTAATAAGCGTTTGAAGTAGAGCCACAATTGTGGCTCTGGTGCCTTGGCGAACTTTTTTTCTGTGCTCACGAAGGGTTAAATATCATTCGGAACGAAAAATCTTGTGTCCCTAAAATAATTGGAGTGGCGACAGATGACTCGTCAATCAGAAACGAGCTTACAAAAAACTGGACTGAATTATTTTTTGAAAAATGTATCTCTAACCTGAGTTTTCAGGGTATAACAATGATTTTATAGCTCAAATTAACTGAGGAACGTGAGCAGACCCTCGAGTGAGGTTTTTGGAAAATCGCAGGATTTGCTCCAGCATAATCAAAAACATATTTTGACCCTATTTAAGGGGTCATCAAGCAAGAATGTTATTCCTCTCTTAGATTTTTAATTTACACATTTACAAACCCACATAAATGTGTAGGCCGATATGACCGTCAGAGCACCGAGAAAGGTTTTTGTCCAAATTGGTTTCTCGTTTTTTCATAATCGTGTTTTGAATTTCCGAAATTGATAAATTTTAACAGAAAAGATAGCTGCCCCTCAAAATATTTTCAAAAACGATCAAAAAGTTCTTTCCTGAAACCATATCCCTTTAACGAGAAGATAGTATTAACTGTTTTGGCTAGTACATTGGATACTACTTACATACATAAGTACTAGACCAAACCAAGTAAATATCATCTTCCTGCGTGAAGGGATAATTGTCAAGAAAAGACAACGAATATGCCTTTATTTATTCCTTATGTCTCATAAAATGATTCTGCTCGATAAAATTCCGTTCTTGACCGCCAATTAATTGACAACCAATCCGCTTAAGGGATTCTGG
>SCLH01000395.1:53817-67334 GCA_004367855.1 Oikopleura vanhoeffeni | reverse complement strand
ACTTTACCTACTAAAAATACCATTAGTGAGCGTTAGAAAATAAAAATTTTGACATCTCCTGACTAAATGAAATGATCGAATTTAGTCCAAAACCGGGTTTTTCAACCAGTATCACGACCGGTACGATCATGCAAAAAACTTTTAAATACATTTTTTGAAAAATCAGACAAAAATCCAACTATATTCCAAGATATCAGGTATCGGCAGGCTGTCCGTTAGAACAGGACTGGCGTTTTAACAAAGGTAAAACGCGTCGGTTACCGCCTAAACCGGCATACCCTGGTATACCGTATGAGTGATGTACTTTATCTAGTCAAAAGATAGTCACTTCGCTATTGACGAATTAATAAAACGAGTCCAAAAGGATAACTGAGCCTTTCAAATAATCTGCTTAACAGTCGTTAGCTGAGTTTCAGCCTAAGGGTTAAGCGGTATTGGTCGTCTCTAGCGCTCGTAAAAGAAGTCCACTTATGGCCGCAAGGTTCCATCTGACCATATCTATTACGGGTACTTGCTGGGGGCTTTTATGCCACTTTTTTCAGCCACATTTTTATATAATTTGGCTTTTGAAAACGACTCATCCGATTAAGTTCTTAAATAGCTCAAACTGAGCACAAATATATTCAGAAAAAATAAATTGAAAAAAATTTTGGTCCAAATCAGACCATTGTTTCCAATTTTTTAACAAAAACTGATAATTAAACAATTTCAGTGACCTAAAAATAATCAGAAAATGATCCCAAAGCGAGTAAGTTTTATACAATTTTTTGAGAAAAATCGTCATTTTCCGTCGATTTTGAGTTATTTCAGGGTCTTATGACTTGAGTTTTACTGGGATTCAAAATTAAAATAAAATATTGGGACTATCAGTGAATCAAGGCGCACATTTTGAAACCTTTAAACCTTGATTTTGACAAACATTTTTTTAAAATAAAAAACCACTTAGTGGAGTCCACTAAGTGAACCCTAAAAAATTGAATGCTACGGTAGCATTGCTACCAACGAAAAAACCGTATCTGCTCTAGAATTTTCAATTCAATCGTCCAATTTTTGATACAATACACTTCGCGGGCGTCAGTTTTTGATGCAAAACGTGCGTCATCAAAGTGAGGCGGGCGCGCTGGTTTTCCCGATATTCCCCACAAAATCTTTTATCCAATTAATTTTCTATTAGAAGCACGTGATTAATGAGGGGGAGAATAATTTGCCACGCTCGATCTTGAAAGTATGAAGTTGATTGTAGTCGACCTTGATAAAGATAACAATTATTTAAATACAGTACGGATCATTTCAGCCTGAAAAATGATTTATTCGCGACATTTGAACTCTCGACACTCATTGGTTCTAACCCTTTTTTAATCAAAGTGAATCTTGAAAATAAGGGTAATCTTTATAGGGCGTGTTCAAATCTCACTAATGTTGTCCTAGTGATTGTTTTGGGTATGATAATAGGCAAGGTTGCTGGATATTGGGACCGCCAAAGTTGCGTAATCATCAAAACAGTCACTAAGACAATCACTAAGGCAACATTAGTGGGATTTGAACACGCGATATAGAGATTACCCTTATTTTTAAGATTCACTTTGGTTGAGAAAAGAATATGGCTTAAAACTTCACTAGTAAGCCATATTAACCAAGGCGCTTCTAGAGATCAAATGTTGTAAATAAATTATTTCTTAGGCTGAAATGTTCCGTACTCTTTCTTTTTTTGGGAGGTACAGGGACATGTGTTAAATTCAATTATCAACACTAGAACTTTCTATCTCCTCTAGATTTTTTTGTGGAAAATCAATATCAGTCTGATATTATCAGAAAAAAATGTCTTAAAATAAGGGACTAAAAATTGATTGGAAAATATTTCAACCCAAATTTAAAAATTAATTTCAGACTTTTCACGGCGGCAGTTGCTATTTCCACATTTATTAATTTATTTTTGCCAGCATGTCTGGCTGCAGAAAATTATGCTGGTCTGATATGTCTAAGAATATGTCAGGGTCTTGCCGAAGGAATGCTTTATCCTTGTTGTCATGGAATTTGGAGTAAATGGGCACCACCCTTAGAAAGATCGAGACTTGCCACAATTAGCTTTTCAGGGTCTTATGCAGGTTATATATTATATAAGATTTCAAATCACTGGTGATTAATATTTCACTGATAACGAACCCTGGGCTTTTTTCAAAAATTAATTTTGTAAATTTCGAAAATAATTTGAAAAATTTTCGAAAAAATCGCCTTTTTTCTAACTATTTTTCTCGGCATAAATATTGCGAAAGGTAATCTACTCAGTAACTTTGTCTACGGAAGCGGCGTATTTAGCACCTATACATAATTGGCCATAATTTAATGTTTATTTCCAAAAATATACAATTTTTCCGGAATTGTATGTGATTACAGTAAAACTACAGTGTGTAAAATGTTAGTCAAAATATGAATTACATACCAATAATCGCTGTCGATCAGTTTTCGGCACTAAGATCGGGGGAAAAAATTTGATGTACTGTAGTAAAACTTTGGAAATTCCAAAGGACACTTTTTGTTATAACTTATAACATAATAATTGCGTGCGCAATCGAAGTTATATGAATCCATGATAAATTTATCGTTTTTGGTTGCTTAGGCGTTTTTGTTTAAGTGTTAAGATTATGGACTTATAAGTTATAAAGTACTAAATTATGTATGTATAAGACAAATACTGGATAATTTTAACATACATATTCAAGTAGATTTTTGTCAAATTTCATAATGAATCGTCAATTTGACGATGCTTTTGAATGCTTTTTTTTTAAAGTAATGTTTAATATTCAAATCGACAATCGGCAAAATTACCCCAAACATGTCATCACTGTTTCTTGCTGTTTATATTATACATATATGTATATACATATATATGTTCCTTTATATATTCACATACACGTAGATAAAATGCAATTCAAATGCAAATACCAGGCAGTTTGTTTTTCGAGTGTCTCCCTAAAACATGCAGAAATGACGTCAAGTACCTCAGGTCAATTTGTCGAAAAAAGCTGTTTTTCTCTATTTTTGGTCATTTTTGACCATTTTTCAATAAGCAATCGGGAAGCTCATAATTGCTATTAAATTTTGGGGCCTGAAATTTATTTGTCAATTATTGTTTTTAAAAGTCGACGATTGCAAAAAAATATTACATTTATTTGATCCAAAGTCCAATAATTGTCCAACAATTATTGGCTTTTTAAAAGCTTGAGACAAAATGTCTTTTGTCACGTCGCGACTCCTGAGCCGTGTCAAATAAATCTAAATTATTTCTCGGGCTGACCCTTAGGTTAACTCTTAGGAGGTTCAAAATAACACAAGGTCTAACATGTTTGGCGAAAGTTCGCTGAAACCGAAAAATAACAAAAAAAAATTGTTTAACTGGGTGGTATTCAAAAACGTCAGTCAAAAAATTAATGTTTTATGAAATAAAGAAATTTTTTCAAATGCCCAAGTTTTTAAAATAACTTTTTCTAGTGGATTTAAGGGAAAACATTCCAAACTTAAAAACTTAAGCTTGTAAATATCAAAAAAGTAACATTAAACAAGAACATTAAAACATTAAAAAGAGTTATGTTGCCCGGAAAACAATATTATCACACCTATAAATATCTGTTTTAAATGCCGTTTTAAGTTCTCAAGCTTTTTAGGGGTGCTAAATACATTTTTTCAAAACCTTAAGCCTATTTTCTGTACTGACCACTTCATAATCTTGTTATTGACAGAATAAGGTCAAGAGAAAATAAAAGACCGAAAGAATCTATTGACGTTTTATTTTCTTAGTATGTTCGAGGTTATTGAAAAGTACAAAAATTAAATTTTTGAATCAAAAGTAATTTTTTTTCATGGAATTCTCTTATATTTATCTCAGAGTTTTAAAACTTATTCGGAAATCAAAAAATATCATCGAAAATACTACAGTCGATAACCTTTATGATATCCCTTATTCACACTTTTGTGAAAATCCCGTCCCTTATTAGGAAACGTAGTGTGTTTTTAAGTAGTAGGGCCGGGATATTTACAAAAATGTGAATAGGGGATATATACACTGAAATTAACTTTGAGTTTTCTCTGGAAATGCTGTGTTCCGATAGATACTTTTATCGACTGTAAGAGAAAGAAATTGTTTTGACTTCCGAATTAATTTCAGAAATCACCGTGATGCAGCTTTTGCGGAAAAATACAGATGGACTTTTGTAAACCTCACCTTTCTTAATTTTAAAAATCTAAATTAGTGGGTCTACTGGTAGCAAGAAAAAAACTTCCAGATCAACTTTCTACTGGGCCTTCATTTCGTACTCATTTATTAACGGATCATTTATTAAGGGGGTAGCATCGACTTGGCAGACTGGAGTCAATTTAACTTACGAAATTAATTAGCTGTTTTACTTTTTTTGTGCTTATTATCGTCAGCTGAACCAGAATAAATGTGCGTCTACTTATAAAAATAATTTTTGTCTATTTTAGGAAAGATTTGAGTCCGAACTTAAATTTGTAAAATTTTCAAAAAATTCAAAGCATTATGAAAATTTTCCGCATTTTTTGTCCAAAATTTTTTCTGATCGTTTGTTTAAAATCTGTGAATAAAAGCAGAAAAAATGGCCACTTTTACTTTTTTCATAGATGCCTACATATTTTCTGACTGCTGTTNAACGGCGGCGTTTCTATCAAAGTCTCAAGCCCGCGAGTATTTTGCCGCGCTGAGTGAAAACCACTCCGAGAAATGAGCCACTCATTCTGATTTTCAATTTTTGGTCTTTTTACTTTATAACTTCACAACCGCTACCCTTTAATTTACATTTGTATCAAATATAATCGCCACAACCGAGTCTCACAAGATAGTAAACTAAGAATGGCCTTTAATTTCGCTCAAAATGGCTCATTTCCCAACCGAGTCCCACAACAGAGAATGGTAACATAAACATGGTCGCTTTAATTTTGTCAACATGACTCATTTCTCAATTTTGAACTCGCCGCCTCGCCGAACTTGTAATCAAAAAGAAACAAAATCTTTTCCATTCTCATTTTTTTGCTTTAATCAGTCTGGTGTCTCAGGTTTTGAAAAATTCCGTGAACCAATCTGTTCCCCTTTAACTCAAAATAATCCGTACTGTGGAGTTAGGCTTTGCAGATAAGTCTCCGGTACTGACCAAAGTTATGCGGCATAACTAATGCTTATCACTGTGCTCCAGTTCGTCGGTTGTAATTCCTCAACCACCCCATGAACGCATTATATGAGTTGTATTTTTCAGAATATGTTCATTCAGACTTATTTGGGGTCAAAGAAGGTGGTGAACTTTTTCTTGACCCTATTTGGGTCAAAAGATACCGACTCGGAATTTAAGTGCCAAATTTTCGAATCAAATTTTTTGTATAGTACGCGAATTGAAAATGATCTGTACTGAAAGTTGTCTAAATATTTATTAGATTCATTTTTGAAGATTTTATTAGTTTTTAAAAGTGAAAATTTATTTCATCATGTGACGGCGTGCTTATAACAATACAGCGGAAATATTTTAACTTTTTTAAACAGACAATTTTAAAATATCATATATCCATTTGTCACACTTTATGTAAGAAGGCGTAGCCACTATCATTTAAACCTGTGATTTTAACGTTGTGGCTACGCCCATTCTAACTAAAGTGTGATGAAGGGATATATCTTAAAATCGAATAACATTGAATAATCTTTTAAAAAAGTATAAAGTCAATTATAGGTGTTGACAATGTGACAGATTAGTTTAGTCACAAGATAATCTTAATGGCTGATATCATAAAAGGATTCATTTTTGAGAAATTTCAGAGTTCTTATCATGAAAAAGGCAGGTTTCTAAAGAAATTTTAAGAGTTTTTTTAACATTGAATCATATCATAAATGATTGATAAAGTTAATAATTATCATTATAAATGTTTGAACTGTTTTTTGAAGTATTGATATTACCAGATTTTATGTATGAAAACTTACGATATTTCATTAATTGGTTTGCACTTTTTATTACTTCTTGGAATTCAAATATTAATAATGAGCTGTCGTTTTAATTCGACAATCTACAATACAGAAATAACTCCACGTAATAATAATGACCAAATTTATGTAGAGTCTGAAATTCGAACGCCAGATCATCGAAATTCTAGAACTTCTTTGTTTGGTGTTAATTTTGCTTTGTAATTTTCACCTGACGGGTATTTGCTCGAAGGCTCTTCACACCAATTCACGATTATCGTCCTGCTTTCGAACCTCAGACTCTTCATATCCCTATTCACACTTTTGTTAATATCTTGGCCATGTTAGGGAACGTAGGATGTTGTTTAGTTGTAGGGCCGGGATATTAACAAAAGTAATTGGGATATATATTTGGGTATTTTTATTAAACTGAATATTTTTTTCATTTCGATTGTCGGAATCACAAAAAACGCAAAAACTTTGGGCCACCGGTGCTTTTTTGAGGTGAATGTGAAACATTTAAATTCTTTTATGATGGATATAAAATAACGATAGCGCAAAAAGAATCCAAGGCTCGCTAAATTAATGTTTTGCTCGAGAATTTTTTGAATACTGCTCTGTGATTGGGTAACGTTTTACGCGTTTGGCAGTTTTGAATAAAGTATTGACACTACGGAGTGCCCAGTAAAAATTTGAACTTACTTACGAAAAAAAAATAAACTTAAAAAAAATTAAATTTGGCTATAAAAAATGATTAAAATAAACTTTTGTTGACTCATTTGTTTCGTTAATCAAATTAACCCTGGGCGGTACTATCAGGAAGTCATTTTAATATTGATAGCAACATAAACGATTTCAAAAATTTATGATGCCAAGTATAAAGCTTGGACAAGTGTTTTTAGGGTAGAATTTACGAGAGAATTTTTTATGGGATTATCAATGATCATCACTTCCGGTTAACGCGGAAGAATGTGAATTAAAGGGGCTTTATCAAATTAGTATATATCTAAGGGCATCGTATTTCATATCAAATAAGTGAGAAAAATTTTGGTGATATTTTCGCATGACTCATCACTTTTCGGTATGACCGGAACGTGAACTTAAAATCTTATTTAGTAAGTTAATTTGTATCTTGAGGCTGTGAAACGGGGTAAAAAAACTTGACGGAAAATATGATAATGATTTTCGATGACACATCACTTCCGGTTTGACCGGAAGTTAACCACAAAGAATGATAAATGCTCTCATGTACTGTGGCTTTGCGTCTATAAAGACATCCCTCTATAAGGACAATATGGCCAGAAATATAATTCATAAAACTACGCTTTTTTATTTTGTTGTCCTTTCCTCAATAAGAACAACCTATGGCAAAAAATTCAAAAGGGTCTTTTTTTAATCAAAAGTTCAATATAATTACCTCTTTTTCATAAAAATTATGGGAATGTGAGGACTTCATCCAAAATATCACAACAATTTTTTTTCTGTTTATTCACCCTGACAAGCTACCCAAAGTATTTTATGATAAAAGAGGAATATAGTTGACTTACCGGTCAAACCGAGAATGAAGACTCATATAAAATTCTCAAAATTTTTTTTTGAGTTTTGTTTCACCCTAAACTCAACCAGAATATATACAATTACTAATCAATACAGAATTTAAATTGTATTCCGTTAAACCGGAAGATTGTGACTCATCAAAAGCATCCCCAAATTTTTGTCATAGATTTCTACCCTACAATCATGTTCACGTTATTTGCATCTTATTAACTCTTTCTTGTTTGTTGTTTATAAAAGTAACAACATGATTGTTGAAGTCCCCGAGGGGTTAATCGAAAAGAAACTGAGAAATTCCTACAATTTAATGCTCATATTGACCTACACACTTCGAACAAACTTTCATCTTTGCAATTTTAAAGGTTTAGAAAAAAAAATTTCAAATTGTTTTATATCAAATTGCTATGAAGAAACTTGGCAAGATCCTTTCTGGCAACAATGAACCGTCAATATGCGTCATTAAGGGTTATCCAATTCAGCGACCAGATTTGAAAACAACAAATCCTCTCGAGACAATTATTATTTGGTGACTGATTCTTTTGCGCTATTTGTAATTTTGTACTCCATCATAAAGAATTTTAATGTTCCTTATGTCCCCTCTAAATTAGCACCGTGCACCGTCTTACAGTTCTCGTAACCGTAACGTATCAGAAAATTATTAAATCTCTACTTAAGAGCTCTAGCATTTTGAAAACTAAATTTTAGCTTTTTACAAAGCAAGTATGTTAAATGTCAAGAATCTAAGATAAGAAAAGATTTTGATTTTTTTTAATATTATTTGAATAAAATTAAAGAACATTACTATTAGGCAAATGAGGGCGACACAATCTGATTATTTGAAAATTTGGAATCGAAGCATTTGATTGCTAAGCCGCTTCAAATTCTACACAATGAAAAGCAGCTCAATCTGAAATTTCAGGGTTGATTGGTGCTTGTATCTCGCATAGTTTGTTTTTTCAAAATAAAATAACGATCTGTTGAGTCAGGGCCATTGCTCCCATATTCGATATCATGCCCGCGACTAGTGAAATTTTTTTGGAAAACATTTTAAATATAAATTTTGGAGGTTTCAAGTTTAACATTTTCAAGAACTTTGCGTAAATAAGAAAATAATTGATCTTCAAACTACTTTTAGTTAACGTCGAATCCCAATAGCAGAGGATATAATTTTTGTAATTTATTTAAAACAAGAAATACAAAGGCATTTACGTTTTTTTGACTACGAGATAATTATCCCAAGATTCTCAGAAAAATTAGCTTTCAACAAACTTTTGCGCTTAAATTGATACTTTTTAAAATAAAAGCATACATATTTGTGCCCGAGAAAACCTAATAAAAAAATTCAAAATTATTTTTTGAATTTTTTGAGATAAGTTCAAGCATAAAAGTTATTCATCATAACATTTAAATATACTTTATACATATATATCGACACGGGTGGCGTATGCCTCCTGAGCATTTTTGGCATTTTTTTCAGCCAAGATTTCTTATATAATCCGGTATTGTGAAACTGAACTCTTTCGGATTTAGTTCTCGAATAGCCAAACTGACACTGCAAATATTTGAAAAGGATCCGAATCACATCATTGACCCATAAAAAACAAAACAATTTTAGAAATCTTAAGAAAAATCGTAAAATAGTCTATTGCAGACTTATTAATTAATATAATTTTAACAGATATTCTGGCTCAGTTTGAGCTTTCTATGAATTTGATCGAATAGTAATCGTTTCAAAAGCGGAATTGATCTGCAAATTTAAGCTAAAAAGTGAGGAAAAATTACTCAGAGAGGCCGTAATTGATATACTCGAAATAACGATTTTGGAAAAAAAGTGGTTCATATTTTAGCGGGAACGAATGATTTCCTAATTAAGGAATAAACCACTGAACTAGTCCTTATGTTTAAAGCATTAACAAATTTATTCATATCATCGCTTTAAACAGAAAATTAATTGGAAAAATTTAATAATAATACATTATTTAACGACGTGTTCGTGAAAATTGCACCAAAGTTGTTGTAAGGCATATCTTTATCAAAACGTTTTTGGATATTCTTGGCTTACTGTACTTGAAAAACACATCGTTGGTTATCAAGGCCGGCATATTTTACAAAATGGTGAATAATAGGAATATATATGGAACAATCTTGTTAAAGTAAGCCAGCTTTATTAAGTGAAAAATCGCCTACCTTATAGATTCCGATTAAATATCCAGTATGAAGAAAACTACCTTAGTTCTCTATATTTCACAAGCTTCAAGAACTTCAGGAATGATTTTTGAATGAGAAATTTTGCTGAGCATAATAGTTTATCTAAAAATGAGTACATTTTATTTTTTTTCATGTAATTGTGTGTTTAAATGGGACAAAGGTTTTCCGACCTTAAGAAAACTTAATAGGACATTATGTCAGTTCAATTTCTGTCTACATATAGACGTCTAAATAATAGGAAAACATTATTTTTGGTAAGTGGATAGGCTTGTTATTAAAGAAAATTTCTCTAGTACTCAAAATCTATTTTGCATATTTCATTCTTTAGAAAGAGTTCATCTTTTATGATATGATGAAAGTTTCTCTTCAAGCTTGGAATTCATCTAACCAATTATTTATTCGTTGCTTCCCCGACATTATTTCACATTTTTTATCTCTCTTGTTTGAATATAGAACATTTGAGTAAAACTATATAAATCGATGTTACAGCGGTCAAAAAAGGCCCCTTAATCAAAAGATTTGAACATCCAATACCAGTCAAATGCGTGCTATTATTATCTGTTCTCGTCTGATTTCACGGCTCCGTTCTTTGTACTGTTTGGTTTTTCGAAAAATATTTTGATTTAATTCAGAATCTTCAAAATAACTTATATCAGGATCCAAAATCCCGTTGATTATATATTTTGATTTCGCGATCATATTACAGTGGGAGGATCAATGGGTAACACACGAGCTTTTCGAAAAGCTGTTGCCAATTGGTCTCACAACAAGGTGTTGCCCATTGGTCTCACTAGTCCGATGTTTTTAATTGATACATTATTTTCTGAAAACTAAACACAGTTTTTTCGATGTTTGTTCTAGATTTATAATAACACATTATATGGTAAATTTTCACAAATATAGCATTAATTATTATAAATTTATCAAAAAAATTGCCTTAGAAAATACCAAAAAATTTCGAGTGTGCCCATTGGTTCTCATAGGTTCTGAAAAATCAAATCTGCGAAAAAGTTTGCTATTGGTCTCACTGTTGCCCACTGGTCACTGTTTGCCTCTTTGGTCCTCAGCCACTGTAGTAATGGGGGGGGCTGAAATTGAAATTTGAAAATGAACTATAATGCTTGATCGCTAAAAAAGGCGTCTCTTCCGGATTTTGAATTTTGAAAGGCAAAATTTAACAATAGTCGCCCGGGTCGTTGTGATCTCTCCACTGCTTTTCATTTAATAAATCTGCTCGAACTTACTCATTTCAAAAAAATATTTTATCTTTTATTAAACTTTAAACTACGGGAACATTTGGTTGGTGCAGTTATGACAGATTTGCACCTTTTCAATTTATGTTTCTTGATAAAAAACTTCTTTGTCATTTTCGAAATTTGTTACTGAAAACGTTTCGACGAAAAGTTGCAACTTTTTGAGCTAACTTTGTTTCATCTGATTTTTTTTCTGGTCATTATTTTCTTTTTATAAATCGCTTTTGAAACGTCAAAAAAACGCGCGTTTGCTATCAAAGGTCTCAAGCCCGCGAGTATTTGGCCGCGCTGAGTGAACAAACTCGAGAAATGGAAGCCACTCATCTGATTTTCCAATTTTTGGTCTTTTTACTTTAATAACTTTCACAACCGCTTACCTTTAATTTACTTTTGTATCAAAATATAATCGCCACACCGAGTCTCACAACCAAGAATAGTAACTAAGAATGGCCTTTAATTTTCGCTCAAAATGGCTCATTTCCCACGAGTCCCACAACAGAGAATGGTAACATAAACATGGTCTCTAATTTTGCTCACATACTCATTTCTCAATTTTGAACTCGCGCCTCGCCGAACTTGTAATCAAAAAGGAAACAACAATCTTTCCATTCTCATTTTTTTTGCTTTAATTCAGTCTTGGTCTTTCAGTTTTTGAAAGAAGATTCCGTGAACCAATCTGTTCCCCTTTAACTCAAATAATCCGTTACTGTGGAGTAGGCTTTGCAGATAGTCTCCCGGTTACTGACCAAAGTTATGCGGATAACTAATGCTTATCACTGGGTGCTCCAGTTCATCGGTGTAATTCCTCAACCGAACCCCCCATGACGTATATGAAGTTGTTATTTTTCAGAATATTGTTCATTCAGACTTTATTTGCGGGTCAAGAGAAGGTGAAACTTTTTCTGACGGCCCTATTTGGGGTCAAAAGATACCGACTTGGAATTTAAATGTCAAATTTTCGAATCAAATTTTTTGTATCGTGCGCCAATTGAAAATGAATGTTTTCAAAGTTGTTTAAATATTTATTGGGATCAATTTTGAAAGATTTTATAGTTTTTTAAAGGTGAACATTAATTTCACCATGTGACAGCGTGCTAATAACAATACAGCGGAAATATTTTAATTTTTTTAAAACAGACAATTTAAAAATATCATATATCCCTTTATCACACTTTGGTTAGAATGCGTAGCCACTGATCCATTTAACCTGTGATTTAAACGTTGTGGCTACGCATTCTAACTCAAGTGTGATAAAGAGATATATCATAAAATCAAATAACATTAATAACTTTATTTCAAACTAAAGTCATTAATATGTGTTGACATCTGAAAGAGTATGTTTAGTCACCGTGATAATCTAGACTAAAAGGATTCATTTTTGGAAAAAAATTTCAGAGTTCGTATCATGAAAAAGACAGGTTTCCAAAGACATTTTAAGAGATTTTTTAACATTCAATCATATCAATAAATGATTGATGAAGTTAATAATTATCATTTATAAATGTTTGGACATGTTTTTATGTACTGTATATGATATACAGTATTTTTACGATGAAACTATTACGATATTTTTCATTATTTTTTGACGTTTTTATATACTCTTGGACTCAAAATTAATAATGAGCTGTCGTTTTAATTCGACAAGCTACAATACAAAAATAACTCCGTAAATATAAATGACCAAATTTATGTAGAGTCTGCAATTCGAACGCCTTATCATCGCAATTCTAGAACTTCTTGTTTGAGTGTTAGTTTTGCTTTGTAACGTTTACCTGACGGGGTGTTTGGCTCGAAAGCTCTTTACACCAATTCACGATTATCGTCCTGCTTTCGAACCTCAGACTCTACATATATTTGGGTATTTGGATTGACTTAGTTATTTTTTTATTTCGGATCGTCGGATCACAACAACACATAAACTTGGGCAACGTAAGTTACGGACCATACCCGTACGTATCAGAATAATTATTAAGATCTCTTATTGAGAGTTCTAGCATTTTGAAAATAAATTTTAAGTTTTGACAAATAAGATGGTTAAATGTCAAGAATCTAGATAAGACAAGATTTTGATTTTTTTTAAATTATTTGAAATAAAATAAACATATACTTGATTAGGTAAATGAGGGGCGGACAGATCGTGATTATTTGAAAATTCGGAATCGGAGCATTTGATTTGCTAGCCGCTCAAATTCTACACAATGAAAGCAGCTCAATCTGAAATTCAGGGTTTTGATTGGGTGCTTGTATCTTGCATTGTTTGTTTTCAAATTAAAATAACGATCTGTTGAGTCAGGGCCATTGATCCTGATATCCATATCATGCCCGATTCCAAAAAGTCTTATTTGTTTTAAGGAGATTCACCACTATTATTCATCTGAGCAGTCCGTTACACTGGCTTGTAATTTTTTTGAAAGCATTTTAAATATAAATTTTGGAGGTTCCAAGTTTAAATTTTCAAGAACTTGGTCGACATAAGAAAATAATTGATCTTCAAACTACTTTAAGTTGACGCCGAAACCCCAACTAGCGAAGATATAATTTTTTGT
>SCLH01000395.1:35060-52965 GCA_004367855.1 Oikopleura vanhoeffeni | reverse complement strand
CATTTGGAAATTAAACACTGATAGTCTTCGTTAGTTTAAATACATTAACAAATTTCTCATATCATCGTTTTAAACAAGAATTAATTGTCAAGGGAAAACACGATAAAAAATTCGAACAGTATCGTTATCGTGATAAGGTAGACATTTTGGATAAAATATTCATGAGAAATAGTAGCTTTTATAAGAGCAAGTTCTTCACAAATGAACAAAAGGTTACAAAATTTCTTTGTTGTCAGGAATTTCTTTTTTTGATAGACAAAAGCTTTCAATTATTCTTGGTAAATATTTGTTTTTAAAAGTTTGTTTTCCAAAACTTGATATTTCCTTGAATGTCCATTTTTGGTAATTTTTTATCTTTATTTCGTTGCTTCTTCGACATAATTGAACACTTTGAATTCTCTCGGTTTGAAATGAGAACTTATTTGAATGCAAACTTATAAATCGATCTTTAACCGCCATAAGGCAGATCAGATTTAATCAATAAATGATTTGAATTATCCAATAACCAGTCAATGCGTGACTGTTTATGTCTGTTTAAGTCTGATTTCACGGCTTCGGTTTTCCTGTACCGTTTTGTTTTTCAAAAAATTACTTGATTTATGGCAGTTTTTGAATTGTTCATTGGGTTATCCAAGTCCCGTTGAGAAATGTTTTGGGTTCAACAATTATTTCGTTAACAAAATTTCAAATTTTTAATTTATGCTAAGTACAGTATGTGTTTTTTTTGAGGGGGAAAAAAGTATCAAGTGACCGGGAGCATTGTCTATATTTTAGGGAGAATTCTCCCGAATTGTTTACTTTTTGTTCCCGCGAAAAAAAAACACATACTGTACAGTGGAGTCGCGGTTGTCGGTCTTTTTCCTAATGCCGGTCGCAGTGATTCAACCCCAGTGCTCTCTCTGTTGCGAAGGCACCTGCCTCAACACGACAATTCATTGATAAAATTGTTGCATCATACAATGGATGTCCTAGAACTCATTAATTCGCAAGGTAGTCTTTAAACGAGGCCTTTTCTAAATAAACGAGTTATTGCAAAGAAGCATCTTACGTCACTATCCTAAAAACCTTAACCCTAACCTTAATTCTAACCAACACCTCGGTTTTTCATACGGGGTGACTTCAGTACTTCTGATTATCGCTCCACGCGATCAACATCCTCTAATGCAGAATATGAAAATTGTATTGGTCCCCTATTTGTGACTGGACATTGTTAACAGAAAACTAAAGACAGCTGAAAATTTTCTAATGCAAAAATTTTAGAGTCTAGGAATTTCATTGATTTAATGTTGATCGAAGTTTTTTTAAATTAATTCGGAATAAGCGTACAAATATATTTCAAAATTGAAGTGAGACAAGTTTCAAAACGCACTCATCAAATCTAGAGTGCTTTAATTAAAATTAAATGTCATCATATAACGATTTAAATTAAATTGTGCTGCAGCATGTTGGTCGATATTAAATGTCAAATTATATCATATTCTTCTTTATTATATAGTTTAATTTTCAATAGTCATATTATTCTCTGTTAGGGTCGGTTACCAGTAAAAACAAAAATAATTATATTTTCAACTTTTGAATCAAGGAATCCCTAACTCATGGTTCCTAGCTATATTCTTTTTCAAACGTAAGTTCATCTTAAAAATGATTCTAACTCTATAGCGCGTGTTCGAATCCCACTTATTCTGTCTCTATGATTTTCTTAGTGATTGCTTGAGTAATTACACACCGATTAACTTTGGCGTTCCCAATATCAGGCACCCTTGCAACTAACCATTTCATTAGTAAACTTTCGGTCTCGGCGATAGATCGGTTTTCAAAATACGGTATACTTAGTTACCATATTTTATCCGCGGACATTTCCTTCACAGCAAGTTGCCATTTCCTGACTTAAAAAAACATACTGAAGCTTTAAGTGACTCGGAAAACCATATAAAGTTCAGATTGCCAGGTAAGACCTCCCTTCAGATCAACGTAAAACAAAGGGTTTTAAATAATTTATCACTTTCATTTATTTGCAGTTGACAAAAAAAATGAATTTAATTATCAGTTTATTTCAGTTTAGTACAAGACGGGTTTATATCGCCGAAAGTTTTTGTTCGAAAATTTTGGCGCACACATTGGGCCTCTCAAAGATTTCGAGACAAAAATACAGTTTTCATTAGAAATTTAAAAATGCTTTTTTGATAAAAGAAATCCTTAAACAGAAGATTTAGTTTTCCAAATTGTTAATTTTCAATATTTTTTAAACATTTGAAGTAAATAACAAAATCTTAAGAATTAAAATTTTTTAATTTTGTACATTTTCAAACATTAACAATTAATACCACATCGGTTACGCTCGGCCTAGCGGAACGTTTTCAGACTCTTTTTTGGTCTCATTTTGTGAAAAATACAGTGAAATTTGTTACTGTTTTTTGCCTTTTCCGTTTTTTTTTGATCTCATTTTGTAAATATTACAGTCAAATTTTATTTTTAATGATCTTGTTTATTCATAATTGCATTTATCCGACTTTTTTTTGCATAACTTTTTTTTTCTCAAAAGGGCGGGTATCACCGCTTTCATCACTTGTTAAGTCTTAAAAGTAAATTAATTTTTGAAATTTTTAATTTTGTACATTTTTGGAACCGGATTTATAGGATTTCGTAACTAAGGATTTAGTAACTACATTATTTGATATATTTCAGGTATGATATATTTGGAACATGTCAAATATGAAAAGCATGTCATCAATGTTTTGATTGGGTGCTTGTATCTCGCATTGTTTGTTTTCAAATAAAATAACGATCTGTTGAGTCAGGGCCATTGATCCTGATATCCATATCATGCCCGTGATTAGTGAATTTTTTTTGAAAACATTTTAAATATAAATTTTGGAGGTTTCAAGTTAACATTTTCAAGAACTTTGCCGACATAAGAAAATAATTGATCTTCAAACTACTTTTAGTTGATGCCGAAACCCAAACTAGCGAGGATATAACTTTTTGTAAAATTTATCTAAAACAGAAAGACAAAGGCATTTAGGTTTTTTGAATACGAGATAGTTATCCCAAGATTCTCAGAAAAAATTATCTTTGTTAACAAAGTTTTGCGTTAAATTAATGCTTTTTAAAATAAAAAAATCGAAACACATACATATTTGTGCCTCGAAAAACCAAATAAAAAAAGTTTAAAATATTTTTTTGAAATTTTTATAAGAATAAGTTCAAGCATAAAAGTTATTCATCATACATTAAATATATTTATACATATAAATATATCGATCACGGGGCCTCCTTGGCATTTTTGCCATTTTTCAGCCGAGATTTAATATATAATCCGGCTTTTGAACTGATCTTATCGGATCTAGTTTCTGAATAGCGCAAACTGAACGCAAATATTTAAAAGAATCCGAATCACATCATTAAACAAAAAAAAAATTAAACAATTTTAGAAATCTAAGAAAAAATCGTAAAATAGTCTTATTCAGACTTATTATTCAATATAATTTTTAACAAGATATCTATGCTCAGTTTGAGCTTTCTATGAATTTGATCAAATGTATCGTTTCAAAAGCCGAATTATCTTCAAATTTGAGCTAAAAAAGTGACAAAAATACTCAAGAGGCCCCGTTATTGATATATCGAAAAACATTTTGGAAAAAAAGTGGTCAAGATTTTAGCGGGAAAGATGAAATTCTAATTAGGAAATAAAACACCGATAGTCTTTATAAGTTTAAAGACATAACCAAATTTATCATATCATCGTTTGAACAAGAATTAATTGGAAAATTAAAATAAAAATACATTTTTAAGACGGTTCGTGAAAATTCACCAGTTGTTCAAAGCATATTGCTTTATCAAACGTTTGTGGATATCTTGGCCCTGTTACTTGAAAACACACTGCGTTTGCTTATCAAGGCCGGCATATTTACAAAATTGTGATAAAGGAATATATGGAACAACCTTGTTTAAAGTAGCCAGTTTATTAAGTGAAAAATTGCCTACCATATAATTCCGATTGAATATCCAGTATGGAAGAAAATACCTTAGTTTCTTATTTTCCATAGCTTCAGTAACTCAGGAATGATATTTTAAATGAGAAAATTTTTCTGAATTCATTCAAATGTTTTTTTATACTTAATAAACTGGCTTTTATTTTTTTTTCAGTTAATTTGGTGTGATTAAATTGGCGACAAAGGGATTTTCAGGACACTTTAAGAAAATTTGGACATTTTTGATCAGTTCAATTATCGTCAAACACTACGTAACGTCTAAAAATAGGAAATACATTTTGAATTTAATTTTAATGAGAAATTAAAGCTTTTATAAGAGACAATCCTTCCCAAGTAGAACTCAAAATATACATTTTTTGTCAGTATTTTCTTCTTTTTAAAAAGCTGAAGTTTTCAAATCTTTTTGATGATTATTTGTTATGGAAAGTTTTCTTTCCAAAGCTTGATATTTCATCAGAAGGCCGGAAAATTTTCATCTTTATTTCGTTGCTTCCCCGACATTATTTCACATTTTTTATTCTCTTGGTTTGAAATATGAACTTATTTGAGTAAAACATTATAAATCGATGTTACAGCGCCAAAAGGCACATCAGATTGAATCATCCAATTACCAGTAAATGCATGACTATTTATTTCTGTTCTCGTCTGATTTCACGGCTCCGTTTCTTCTGTACTGTTTTGTTTTTCGAAAAATTACTAACTTTAATTCAAAGAAATTTCAAAATAATTTATCAGGGCCCAAAACTCCCGTTGATATATATTTTTGATTTGGAGATCATATATAATGAGGGGCTGAATGAAATTTGAAAAGGAAATTTGGCTTAATTTGCTAAAAAAGGCGTCTCATCTGGGATTTTGATTTTGGAAAGCAAAAAATTTAAACAATGAGTTGCCCGGGTCAGTTGTGATGTCCTCCACACTGCTTTTCATTTAATTATCTGCTCGAACTAACTCAATTTCCAAAAACAAATACTTATCTTTATTACAACAATAAACTACGGGAACATTTGGTTGGTGCATTTTGACAGATTTGCACTTTTTCAATTTATTTTCTCTTGATAAAAACGTTTTTGAACGAAAGTTGCCACCTTTGAGCTAACTTTGTTTTATCTGATTTTTTTCAGATCAATTATTTTCATTTTATAAATCGTCTTTTAAAAAACATCAAAAAAACGCGCGTTTGCTATCAAAGGTGTCTTAATTATATTAAAATTACTTTTTTTTTCTATTAATCAAAAGCTCTTTAAAACGGTGTGGACGGTTAGAGAAAATTAACAAAATTTAATTAAATATGATTCCCACGTCAAAATCGAAAATTTAAATTTTCGAAAAAAGACGAAAAAACCGACATTTTAGCACATCGGAAAAATTATTTATTTTCATGAGTTTAATTAATTATATTTTACGTGGAAATTCTTTAAAAAAACCGCAATAATCGTGAAATTTTGCTTTGATAACAAAAATTTATAAAAAATTCTGCATAAAAAATGAAATTAAGCTGCATTGTGATTGGTTAAAATTTCAACCAATCAGCATTGCGTATTTTGGACCATTTTTTAGAATGTTTTTTACTGCTGATTTCAAAAATTTATGAAACAATATATGTTTTTTGTCAAGTTTGGTCTTTTTTTTGACGTTTTACAGATCAAATTAAGCTGTCCCAATATCAAGCATACTTGCCTATAATCATACTCAAGACAATCAGTAAGACAACATTAGTGAGATTCGAACACGCGCTATGCCCAATTCACACTTTTGTAATTTTTCGTTAGTTTTGGCTTGAAAATTTTTTAATACAAAAAAAAACAAACCAACATTATCGATCAACAAGTAAATACCTCAAACTGTCAAAGGTTCTGGTTCCAACTTGCACATTTTTGTGAGAATTGTTGACATCACATAATATCATTTGAGATTTAACCCCCTTACAGCCAAACGCCATTCGGGGACGCGAGTTTTTTAAAATCCTTAAAACGAGATAGAAATAGGAATATTCGATATGACTGGCAGTTCACAAGATATTTTTTTCTACTTTTTTTTAGGATTTTCGCCTAATTTTCCAAAAAAAATCTAGCGTAAATACGACCCATAAAATTAAAATTCTGAGGAGACCAATATTCAGGAAATAACCTGAGGCTACTCTTGAAACTATTTTTTTTTCTTTGGTCTATAAACTCTCTCTATAAAAAAAAATCAATTGCGCGAATAATTATTTCTTGTTATAAAGCAGGTTGATTTTTACTGAAAATTTGATGAGAAACGACAAAGAGCACAACTGAAGCTTGATTATCTCTATATCATGCCGAGTAATCAAGCCTACAGCGGAGTTTGCTTTTTTTAGTGGCTGGAGATCTTGATCAAATAAATTAATTTTTGTTCTCAAAAAAAGGTTTTTACGATTTTTGAATTGTATTTTTTTAGCACCGAAAAAAAAATTATCATGTTGTAGGCTAATGAATAAAGATAGTTTGAATCAGAGAACAGATTCAGAAAGCCAAGGGTTAAGTTATTTATTAATGATTTGGATATCACTCTGGAAAAATCGCTCTTTAAGAAAAACATATCTTCATTTTTTATGGCTTATAAGTTATAACGATCAAAGATAATTAAATTTTTGAAGAAAATGAACGTTTTGAATTTAAGTCTGACTTTGATCTCGATAAATTTGAATTAATTACGTGATAATGCTTCAAAATTCAAGTCGAAAACTATTTCTATAAAATTTGTTTCAGATTTTTATGCGTGCATTTTGGCGCGAAAGAATACGAAAACTTGTTTTAGACGATTGAAATTAGCTATTATAAATGAGAGACCATATTTCAAGAGCCAGTTTTCTATTAAATCTTTTGTAAATCATATGTGATTATTTAAAATGTATGGTTTTCCGATGAAGTACCTAAACCTTAACCTCTATTTTGTCTTGCATTTATCGAGCAGACTGAATAGAAATTAAAGAAAAATTATTAGGCTCCAATTTAAGTCTATACTTGATCTCGGATCATAATGAATAATGAATATTATATCGCTTTTATTATCTCCGCAATAACCGCTCAAAGTAGCGTCCCCGAATGGCGTTTTGGGTGTGAGGGCAATTTTAATGGTTTTGGGTGTGAGGGGGTAACAATTTGTTTTTTATTTTTACAATTAGGCTACTTTTGATTATTTTTCACTTCTTACGGCCAATTGATCAAATGATCAGAATGAATAGTTGAAAAATTGCGAGAAATAAGTAAGTATAGTTTGTATACTAGTATACTCAGTATTTGTTAACGATAATCAGACACAGATATGAATATAAAGGCGAGTCCAGAAAACATAAAATCTATTTTAAAAAACATCGTATCATATCATTTAACCAACCAAACTTCATCTCAAAAACGTTTTTGTCTCTATAGCGCGTGTTTGAATCCCACTAATGTTGTCTCAGTGATTGTCTTTCGTATTATTAAACTAGTCGGCAAAGGTACTTGATATTGGGAGCGCTTAACTTAATCGGTGTGTTATCACAAAAATAATCCCTCAGACAACATTAGTGGCATTCGAACACAGGCTATAGAGATAGTTAACGGTTTCAAGATGAAGTTTGGTTGATTAAAAAATAATTAATGATTTATCATTCATAAGTTATGATGAATCATAACTTATCATCAAAATACTTATCACAAAACTTCAAACGAATATTATTTTAATTAATATCATTTATAAGAACAGGTTAACATTATTGAAAGATAATATTAAACAGCATTTTCAAGAAAGTTTAATTTTTGTATTTGTGATTTTTAGATGAAATCAACTTTGACACAAATTATTTTTTTTACAGCAGAAATACATTTTGTTAAGTTTTTACTAAAAAGATCGCCAGAAAATTTTTGATATTACGCTAATGAGTCATTTATTTATATAAAAATGATTTGAGAAGTGATGTTTGATTCCCCTAGAAAAACAACTGACCTTTAACAAGGGTGAACAGTTCTACTTTCGAGTAAAGAAATATTAATTTATTTTTGAAAAATAAATTTTTACGACTGAAAACTGTGTCAGATTACACTGAAACAAATATAATCGGTCGGCTGATGTTTCGCCAGGGAGGCTTATTTTTGTATTTCGTGAACACAATTATAATAATAACAACGTAAGATTTTTCTTTCGATAATACAGTATTATTAATACTAGAACTTTATTAAAAAGATTTGAAGGTACAAGAAAAATAAATTGCAGCCTGATAACCTAATCACCGCGTTTCCTGACCCGAGGTGTTCAGTTATGAGGTTTTGTACAAGTTTTTTATATATTTGTGCCTTATAGACGGGTTTTAAAAATGGGGTTAGGATAAGGTAGGAACAGCAAAACTTTTTTTCTCCGACAAGAACATTTTATGTATAATATTGTAGAGAAAGAAAAAAGATTCAAATTGGAAATAAAATTTTTTTTTAATTTCACCAGCAACCTTGTCCAAAAATTAAAATTCCGTTGCGGGGAATCGTTGAATTTTAGAAAAAGTTGAAATAAAATAGGATGCCCGCGCCTCTTGCCCCAATTGGGACAGCTCAAAATTATCATCAATTATTATTATATCATTTTTTTAATCAAGGCCAATTTGGACGTCATGATTATGTGTAATTAGGGTGGTGAGAAATTCCACCGACCTGCACTGAGCACAGTCATAGGCATAACTTCTGGCCCATAAGTAGGAGTCCAGTATGGGAGACTTATCTACGTAAGCTTGTTTTCATTGCACTTAAATGTGTGACCAACTTGGAGGCTCCAAGATTTTTTTTCATGGTCGGAAATCAATTCTCTGGAGAAAGTTTCACCACCATAAAACTCATAGAATCCGCGGCTAAGAGTGTTGTTATGCAGATGAGTCTCCTGGTATGACTCTAACTTATTGCGGCAGAAGTTATGCCCTATTACTGTTCTTCAAGTGCAGATCGTGAAATTCCTAAACCACCTAATGAGCATAAGCCAATGACGTGCGTTTTTTCACACATAATTGTTTTATTCAGACCAACATTTGGTACGGAAAGCACGGGTGTGCTTCCGTAACCCAATTGGTCTGAATAAAAAAAAATAATGCAGACCAATCTTTGGGTACGGAAAGCACGGGCGTGCTTAGCGGTAACGCGCAAATGGGTAGCAGCTTAGACACCGATCGTTGCGCATCGCGCGCAAAGAAATTCCGTTAACGGGTACCACCCGCTTAAGGGGGTAGCAGCGATTGGCAAAGACTGGCGTCAATTTTAATTTATGAAAGTAATTTAGTTGGTTATTTTTTGGTGCTTATTATAGTAGCTGAACCACAAATAATGTGTATCAAGCTCATTAAAACATATTTTTTTATCTATTTAACGGGTACGCTCAGCATTCAAAACAAACGAGCTTACTCAGATGGTGGTAGTTTCTACACCACTTAACTTTGAAAATCATATTTATCTTCCTGAACTAGTAATGATAGACATAGTAGACTCATGGAAAGCTCAACAACAATTTGTGCCCATAAAAAATTAAATAACGTTTTCGTAATTACGAAAAATGTTTTTTTTCATCCGATTAACTTTGAAAAACGTAAAATTGTCCGTAACTTTGATAATTGCAGAAAAACGGTGATGATCTTAGTTTGACATATCAATTAAGAAAATAACCGCCTGAGAATTTTGGATTCTAAAAAACTTTATCGCAAGTACTCTGGCGACCGGTTATCAAGCGGCAAAGAGTTTATTTGATCATATCCGCGAGTTCAAAATCAAAAAATTAAAATTTGAGAAATATTTTTTTCTTATTCAATCTTAAAATTGATTGAATTTTCCGAAATTGATCACCAGCGTTATAAAAAAAACGCGTAGAAATTACTGCTTCATAAATTAATGGGCCAACCTTCTATAATTATTTCTAGTCAAACTTAACAGAAATATTTGGCTCTTCACCCACTGGCGTCAACATAAGGGGGCGCTCATGCCCATCTAACTCCTCCGCCTTCGTTAAAGGCTTAAGTAACTCAGCAAAGAGTACACATAGCACAATATAATAAAGGAACTAAAAACTACTAAGTTTTTCACTTTTCGTGGACAACTGGGTCGCCCTATCGCTAATTCTGAAACTAACTGAAAAAACAAAAGTTCTTAAAAAATATAGTCAAAATTAAGTTGTTTTTTAAATGTCTTAGAAAGTTTAAGATAGTGATTAACAAATCATGAGGTCAACATTGTTTCGCTATTATAGCGAACAATTTTCTTTGATAATATGTGTAGGCAACAGCTCTTGTGAATTACAAAACAAAATAATCTTAATTGCACAAAAAATTGTTGTTGTGGTCGTTTGGTGCCCTTGCTTTGAATCGATCGCGTGGCGGTGGAGTTTGATGACGTGAGATTGACTTCGTTAAAAGTCGGTTAACACTACGATTTAATGTAATGGAGCAAGCAGACAACATCGTCGAGATTGATGGATAACAAATATTGCCTGGAACTTTCAATCTAAGCAAAAGAAAAGAACAACCACCAAGGAACGAATTATAAATTATAACGATAAAGATCCCTGCTCTCAACTGCTTTTTTCATAGTTAAAACCATCATAACTTCTCATTCTGCGCTTTCCTGCCACGCCCCCAACATAGGGGGTTCCAGTCTACACACTCCACACACTTTTTATTTTTTCAAATTTTTAATTAGTAATTTCTTGTGTCTCCTATCTTAGCCATATTTAAACGAAAGGCTTATCTGTTGTTCAAGTTACGCATAAAGGGTAATGAAATTTAACAAACGTAGAAATGATACTCAAATATTCTATTCTCAGTGCACCAAATTGTACATAATTTATTATTTTACAAATACTGGTGAGTATTACAGTTTTAAATGAGTGATTCAGAAATTGAAATCTGAACCTCTTGACATCTCAAAATTCCATCCAGTAATAGTCCTGGTTTCTTTCGTTTAAGATCTCAGCAAGCCGTAGACTGCCCTTTGACTGAAACTTACCTAAATACACTATGCACCTTTTCGATAAGCATAGAGTCCATACAGTATTTTCGTCCCAATCAAATCGAGTCTATACATTTCTGCTTTCACCTAATCGCGAAACCTCCAATATGAAGCTTATTCACGATTCAAATTTTATCGTTAATGTACAAAATTTTTTGTGCAAAAATCCTTTGAAAATAAAGTTATATATTAAATCGTAAAAAAAAAGCCGCACTTTGATATTTCAATCCGGCACAGTGTAAATATCCCGCCGAGAACTGTTTTGCGCTTCCAGGTGATAGACAGACACTAGGCCAAAAATAAAAACAAATCAGTTTTTACAAATTATACACCTCATCATGCTTTCAAACGTTTTAAAATTATTTTGTTTGCTTTCTGTTTGTCAAGTAAATACAATTTGTTTTGAGCGCTAAATTTGACAAGTAAAATTTAGTCCAACCTTATTATCAAATAGTATCAATTTACAGATTTTTTGTTCAGTGAAGCTTCATAAATGATTTTTCACTTATAAAAAATACTCAATTTAAATTTTTTTTGGAATTAAATTAATTTTAAGAGAAAATTGAAATTATTTTGAGGTGTGAAATCACAAATAAAGAAATTATTTTCGACTCTATGAATGAAAATCTTTGGATTTTTTGAACACGAATAATAAAACAAAAATTCTAACTGGTAAAAGGCCTTAAATTTTTTCTAAGAAGATTTCTTAACTTTCAAAACGCACGTAAACTTTTCAGGTGCGAAATTTCGACGCGACAAAGTTACTTAATCTCAAGAAGTAGACAGATAGAGAAATTATATAAGCACGAGAAGATAGAGAATTGTGAAAAACTTAAGCATTTAAAATTTGAAGTAATCGATGTTGTTAACTATACGAAACTAAGCTCTTTCAGATCGACTCTGGTAGTTTGTTACCAAAATGAGTATGGTTAAGGAACGATTTGAGTTCAAACTTTATTTTATAATTCGTAAAATTTTCGAAAAATTCAAAGCATTAAATGAAATTTTAAGGCATTTTTTCGTCCAAAATTTTTCTGATTAATTTATGAAATCGTTGAATAAAAACAAAAAATAGCCACTTTAACTTTTTTCATGCATGTTTAAATATTTTCTGACTGCTGTTTTGAAAATCAAAAAATGTTTTTTTGTCATTTTGTTGTCGACCTCTTTAGAAATATTATGAAAATTTTCCGCAAATCAGTCCAAAAATTTTAATTAGTAGTTTTTTAAAATCTCTGTAAAAATACAGGCCGAAGCACTTTGTGAAATTTTCTGGTATCTATTTGGTTTCCGTATTTCAACCGATGCAAGGGTCAAGTGAATATCGTTTCTGAACTTCTGATGAAATTTACAAACACTTGCTTAAGGAACTGGAATTTTAAGGAATTTTAAGGAACTGGAATTTTGAAGACGGTATTCGTGGTTGATAAAAGCTACAAAATGTTTCCTACCTACAAAAATGACGATAAATAGGCTTTTTGCGAAAAAAAATGACTCTGGTCTTGAAGCTCTTTCCTGATTGATCGAGTAATCAGTGATCTTTAATTAATTAATTAACTGATAAATCATTCTTATACATGTATGAGATTCTTGTTCAAATATTACATTCTATTTAACTAATGGGATCCACAATGTGTACCCAAAATAATTAAAAAAACAAAAGATATGTTTTATTTAATCGTGCGAAAATTTGGTAAAGGTACCAGAAAAATTTCCAAATTACTTTTTCCAAATTATAGACGATTTTCATAAAAATGATCGTTATCATAATGCAAATTAACACAAAAAAAATCAACCTTTTCGCACTTTTTAAGACATACCGTACTCATTACCCTTCGCAATGAGCAAGCCACGACATGATAAGGATTTATTTCAAAAATTAGAATAATTTTGAGTTAGATTTAATTAACTTTTATTAAGGTAACTTTATTTTAGGTGACCCCCTCTCTGGGGCAAAAACCGTAGTAGGTATCGAGAAACGGTTTTTGCATCCGATAGCCAGCCAAACTTTAACCAATGAAAAAAAAATCGATTTTCAGGGTCTACCGGTTTTACCGAGTCAGCTGAAAACACCGGTAATTGTGTAATTTTATAAGTTTGAATTATGAATTAGTTCTCTTAAAACCGCCAATTACCGGTGTTTTTCAGCTGACTACCGGTAAAACGGTAGACCCTGAAATCGATTTTTTTTTCATTTGTTAAGTTTGGCTATCGGATGCAAAAAACCGTCTTCGATACCTACTACGGTTTTGCCCAGAGAGGGGGGTCACCTAAAATAAAAGTTACCTAAGTGAAACTGCTTAAAAATTGTATTTTATGAGTACTTCTTACTAGTGACAGCCTTATTATAGTTATCATAATGAAAACGATTGCTTCAATTTGAAAATTAGTAATAGTTCAATTGAATTGAAACAGGTGGTCCGTCAATTTGTAATGTGATGATACAAGAAAAATATTCATTTTTTTGATGAGAAATTTTTATACTTTTGATTTTTAGAGAATGTTGCTGGTGATTTTGGATACCAATTTTTTTTCTGTGATGAAAGCAAATATTCTCTAGCGACTCAAATTTTTTTTCTTTTGTCGGGGAACCAGGGAAAAAAAATTCAAAATATTTTTTTTTTTAATGTTCGAAAAATGCCGATATTGGAAAAACGGTGCATAATTTTTGGCCAAATTTTTTTTGAGTCAGATTCAGCCAAAACCTAAAAGTGCTCCGAAAAGAAATAAAATCGGAGTTGGTCGATTTTTGCTGTTCCTACCTTAGGTTAGGAAAAGCATAAAATACATTAATTTTTTTATTGTGAAGGATTTTATAATGATAACATTTAAGAAAGATTACATAATAAATAAGTGTAGTTTTTTTTCAATTTTAGCACTAACGGACGCTGGAATTTGGATTGATTAAATTAAACGACATCTAAGAAAGATAGGTTAATAAATAATACTAAAAAAATCATCTGATTGCGTTTTTAGACCGCCGCAAACTGGGCACAAATATCAAAAGATCCCTTTTCTCTTTTTAAATCAAAGACTGCTAATAGTATTAGCCTAATACAACAATTTCAGTAATCTCAGAATAAAAAAACATATTTGGAGTCCAAATTGGGACCCATTTTTTCATTTTATCATTCACTGGATATTTGCGCGTAGTTATGGCTATCTAAAAACTTAACCGGTAGTTCGTTTTGACAAGCTAAATATAAACAAATTGTGGCTGAAAAGTGGCATAAAAGCTCCAGAAAGTAACATAATAGGCAGGTCCTAACACACATTAAAATTAACAACATTTGATCGTATCTTATAAGTGATCATCAAAATACTTATATTTAAATATCCGTTTATCACTTTTTGCTTGGTTGCGTAGCCACTACTCCTTTTAAGGTGTGTTTTTAACGTTGTGACTATGCAATCTAAGCTTAAAGTTATGAAGGGATATAAATGAACATAATTAAATACCTATATCTGAAATCTACCAAAAGAATTTAACATTATTGAACGATTAGTTTTAGAAGAGCTTTTTCATTGATCTTTTTTTGTCTTTGTGATCTTAAACAAAATCACACACAAATACGTAACAAATGCAGCGGAATTTCATTTTGTTCAGTTAATCACTAAGGGCTCCAGAATAAATTTAATATGTACGGTACTGAGTCCAATCAAGATCAATGTGGAAATCAATAAAGGCTTCAGCTTATATTTGTGAGAAACATTTTGTTAGGAGTGGAATCTAATCAAATACAAAAAAATAAAAAGGAAATTTAGACATAGAAATAAATTGACTTTGCTCATTTTTCATGGAACAAATTTTTCTCTAATAGTTATAAAGAACTTTTCTCATTTTCATCAAGAAGTTGATCAAATGGTTTTCTTAATATTTGATCTTCGTGGTCGCATTTTTGATATGGTATAAATTCTTATTTTCTCTGTATTTCTTCAATTATTCAATATTAAGTTAAAAATCAAAAATTTTATATTTATTTCATTTTAGCGTATTTTTAATAAAGCGAATTTCTGCGCAAAGGGCACATCAGATGAACTTCAGATTGTTTTTGTTTCACTGATTAAAAAAAATTGACGATTTTCTATTTTTTCTTAAAATTCTCCTGAAAGTTTTGCAATAAACAGAAATATAAAAAAAGATCCTTTGAAAAGCCTCATATGATGCCATAAACAGAACATACTGGGATTTCCCAAATTCGTGTCAACTTTGTCACAAACCGTACGCCCATGATATGTAGTCACACAGGGTGAGACAATATTGCGGCAAAATATGCGCAAATATATGCCTGCAGCTTCAAATTTTGTGCAGCATGTTGTCGATATAATAAATGTCAAATTATATCATATTTCTTATATCCTTTTCCGAACGGACTTCCATCTCAAAAACGTTTACTATCTCTATAACGCGGTTTCGAACCCCACGGATGTTGTTCCTAAGTGATGTCTTAGTGATTGCTTGAGTGATATACACATCGATAAAATTTAGCGTTTCCATTATTCAGACCAGGCTTGTAAACCCACGGCAAAAGCCATCCCTTCACACAGCCTGATCAAGACCCTTGCCTATAATCATATTCAAGATAATCACTAAGGCCAACATTAGTGGATTCGAACACGCGCTATAGAGATAGTAAGCGTTTTTGAGATGAAGTTCCGTTGGAAAGGATATTATATAGTTTAATTTTCAATAGTCATTTATTCTCTGTTAGGGTCGTTACCAGTAAAAACAAAAATAATTATATTTTCACTTTTGAATCAAGGAATCCCTAACTCATGGTTCCTAGCTAAATCTTTTTCAACGTAAGTTCATCTTAAAATTGCATTCCTAAACTCTATAGCGCGCTGTTCGAATCCCACTTTTCGTCTCTATGATTTTCTTAGTGATTGCCTTGAGTAATTACACACCGTTAAACTCTTGGCGGTTNATTCTTGTAAAGCTAAAAGTCTCACCTCATGAAAAGCCTCATTTAGGTCAACCAAACAGTTATTCTCATACAAATAGGCCTCAACCTGTCCAAGCGCATTGTTTAGAACGATATTTTCTAAAAAAGTTGACTCATCCTGAGCTCTTAAAGTCAGATTGTAGGGTGGCAAATAAGGTTTCAGATCACATCCATTGAATACGGTTGATATCGCACGTATGGCCTGATCGCTCTTATATCCGAAGTCAACCACTGTTGTGGATAATAGGAGCTTTAAAAAAGCGCGTACTACCAGACCCCATCGTCCAAACCAAGTTTTTCGACAAATTAGACTGGTTTCAGAGGACAGTTGACGCATCATGGTGAGTCTCATCTGAAAAGCAACTTGCAGACCTAATATCTCCTGGGCAAGAGCATCAACCACATTGCGGGTTATGACACACACTTCTTCGTACTAGAAAAAAAATATTTTGTGAAATAAACAACGAAAGGTAACAATTTCCATTTGTTACATTTTGGTTAGGATCCGTAGCCGCTGCACCTTTTCCGTAAGGGTGTTTCAAACACGCGACCGCGTAAGCGTTCTGACTAAGGGGGCGATAAGGATTGTTAAAACAAGCTCAATTGATTGGGTAAAAACTAAAAAATTCAAACCAGTTCAAAAATAGTTTAAAAATCTTTCGAAGTTCAAAAATAAATGTTTGTCCTTTTTTCTTCTTGTTCTTTTTTGAAAATTAATATAAAATAAAACGCGTGAAATTATTCTTCTATAAGTTATGGGCCAACTTCTATAATTATTTCTATCAAACTTACAGAAATATTTGGCTCCTCACCCACTGGCGTCAACATAAGGGGGCGCTCATCCCATCTTAACTCCTCGCCTTCGTAAAGGCTTAGTAACTCAGCAAGAGTAATCATAGCACAATTATAGTAAGTAATTAAAAACTACTATAAGTTTTCACTTTTCGTGACAACTGGGTCGCCTATCGCTAATTCTGAAACTAAAACTGAAAAACAAAAAGTTCTTAAAAATAAAGTCAAAATTTAGTTGTTTTTAAATGTCTCTAGAAAGTTTAAGAATCAGTGATTTAACAAATCATTAGGTCAACTTGTTTCGCTATTATAGCGACAATTTTCTTATAATATGTGTAGGCAACAGCTCTTGTGAATTAACACATAATAATCTCAATTGCAAAAAAAATTGCGTTTTGGTCATTTGGTGCCTTGCTTTGAATCGACCGTGGCGGTGGAGTAGATGAGTGAGAATTGGACTTCGTTCAAAAGTCGGTTAAACAACTACGATTAATTAATGGAGCAAGCAGACACATCGTCGAGATTGATGGGATAACAAATATTGCCCTGGACTTCTCAAATCTAAGCAAAAGAAAAACAACCCTACCAAGGAACGAATTAAAAATTATAACGATAAAGATCCCCTGCTTTCAAACTGCTTTTTTTCCTATGTTAAAACCATCATAAAACTTCTCATTCTGCGCTTCCTGCCACGCCCCCAACATAGGGGGTTCCAGTCTTACACACTCCACACTTTTTATTTTTTCAATTTTTTAATTTAGTAATTTCTTGTGTTTCCTATCTTAGCCATATTAAACCAAATGCTTATCATGTTGTTCAAGTTACGCAAAAAGGGTAATTGAAATTAAGAAACAGTAGTAAATGATACTCAAATATTCTATTCTCAGTGCACCAAATTGTACATAATTTATTATTTACAAAATACTGGTGAGTATTACAGTTTTTAATGAGTAATTCAGAAATTGAAATCTGAACCTCTTTGACATCTCAAAATTCTCATCCAGTAATAGTCTGGGTTTTCTTTCGTTTAAGATCTCAGCAGCCGTTGACTGCCCTTTGACTGAAACTACCTAAATACACTATGCACTTTTCGATAAGCATAGAGTCCATACAGTATTTTCTCCAAATCAAATCGAGTCTAGTACATTTCTGCTTTCACCTAATCGCGAAAACCTCCAAATGAGGCTTATTCACGATT
>SCLH01000395.1:0-24013 GCA_004367855.1 Oikopleura vanhoeffeni | reverse complement strand
CCCCTTCTAGCCACTCATGAGGCCGCTTTCTCTTCTTTTCAGCCCACATCTCTCAGATCATGCAAAAGGTGATAAAGGGATATGGGCACCCAATCAACATCTTTGTATTCAGAATATGCAGATTTAACAAGTCAAATTCGTAATATATCAACTAATTACATGCTCAGATTCCGCAATTATAAAATATTCAGGATTTGTCCTTTGATGGTCTGAAACTCATATATAAGTTATATAATATAACTCATATTTAACTAAACCTTAGTAATTCAGAAAACCATATTGAAATCTCATTGTCGAGTGCAGACACCCCATTAAGTCCCATTAAAACAAACTGCTGGTGATAATTTATCAGTTTTATTAATTTGCAGATGACAGATCATAAAAGAAACATCAATGCAATAATTTTATTTTCAGTTTAATACAGGGGGTTTAATTATACCGCCGAACATTTTTTCTCCGAAAATTTTGGCGCACATATTGGGCATTTTCGGTAATATATCCAATTTATCACTTTTTGCTTAGAATGCGTAGCCACAACGTTAAAATCACACGTTAAAAGGTGTAGTGGCTACGCATTCTGACCAAAAAGTGATAATGGGATATAGAGAGCACGATTTGTTTTCTCTCCATCTGACGAAAAAATGTTCAAAAAAAGTGAACCGCGTTTTTTTTTTTAAACAGTTTGTTAAAAATGGCATTTATCCGACTTTTTTCGGTATACATTTTTTTTTAAAAGCACGGTTGATACCGCCTTTCATCAGTTATTGAGTGTATAAGTTGATTTCATTTTTTCAAATTTTTAATTTTGTACATTTTTCAAACATAAACGGTTAATACCGAAACAACAGAATCATGAAACAGAATTATAAAACAAATTGTGACTATTAAAATTTTGAATTTTATACCATTTTTTATTTCACGAAAACGATGAATCACGATGAATCATGAATGTAAATTTGATATCATTTTGAAAATTTTAATTTTTGATAAAAATATGCGAGAATAAATCAGAAAAACAAAATTTTTATTATTTAAAATAGAATATTATGTTTGTTAACAAGAGCAAGTATTAGCAACCCGACAACAAGATTAACTGAGTCCGCTTTCATGAAAAAATACATAGATTATTTTATTTTAATTACTGAATTTTGACTACTCGAAACCCCGTCAACGAATTGCACCGGAACAAAATTTACCAAAAACTGTTCGGCATTGAAAATACCTACAGTTTCTGACGTTTTTGAGTGACACAATTTTGTTAACAAGTAGCTGATAACTTGATTTAAAGACATTGTGATAGCTGTGATAAAAAAATACGTAGTAGTGCCAGGAACCAGAAAATTGGAAATTTAAGAATCCTATTTTTTACCTTGTAAGTTTTTTTGGTGACATTTTGAGGTAAGTTTCAGAACAACTTCTCTGATGAAGTTATAAGATAGCTCAAACGGAGCACAAATATTAAGTGTAAATTAAATAAAAGTAAAAATTGGTCCGAACCGCACCACTGCCTTTTTCTTATTTTTAAGTGCCCATTTTGGAGTAAAGTACGAAAAGTTTTTTTTATTGTATTTCTTGCAGAAATCATTAACTTTCAAAAATGGCTTGACAAGAAACTACAGTAGAGAGTGACAGTATGTGAAAAAATTGTTCGAGACCAACACAAAAAATTTCTCTGGATCAAGACCCACAATTGGCAGAAGAATTACTTTCAATCTGGAGGAAATTGGAGTTTTTGGTCTCGAACAATTTTCCTCATACTGTATGTAGAGAATTATTAGAAAGGAGAGTTCATTTGTTTTTTATTTTACATTCGTTTATCATCAAACATCCAGTCAGATGTTCTTTAATTTTTTTTTATTGAAAATGTCTCATGGGAGTCCCCGTTACGAGACGTTGATAAGAACCATTTAATACAAGTAAAACATAAGTTTAAAGTTACACAAATAAGTAAAACATAATATTTCAGAGAGAAAGTATGTGATAATTAAATCATTATATAAATAAGTCATGTTGGATAATTAAGCAAATTTTGTCCGTTAAATAAAGCATGAACCTTGCGATAAAACACGTAATAGTTTTGGAACCTCATTTTGGAAATTTTTAATTTTTCGTATCAAATAATCGATAAATAAGCTTAATTATTAATCACCTTTTTCAAATTATAATTTTCGAGGTTTTATGAGATTTTTTGGTCAAAAAATCAGCAGATCGATGACAAATTCAACTACGTTTACTTTTTTTATACTTTTATCAACCAAACGCCATCTCTATAGCGCGAGTTCGAATTCCGCTTTTGTTGTCGTAGTGATTGTCATGAGCATGATTATAGGCAAGTGTGTTTGATATTGGGACCGCTAAACGTGATTGGTGTGTTATCATTCAAGCAATTGTTCTGTGAGAATCAGAAACATATGATACTCAGGGATATACAAAGATGAAACAAATAATAAGAATTCATTTTTTGGTAAAAGTGTAAGCTGAACAAGTAACACCTACTACTTGACTACGTTTTAATAAAATTTATTTTTGTAATTGTCAATTTCTAAATTAAATAAGCAATCAAAAAACAAAAACGATCATTTAATATAATTATTTGAAAAGTGATCAAATGTCTCTTAACCAAAAATACAACTACCGAATAAAAAGGTTAAATGAGCTCAAGAAAAATTGCACCAAAACATATATAAGGTTCCAAAATTTTCATAGATATCAGTGATATCTATGAAAATTTAGGAACCTAATATCATATCACCATCTTGTTTTCGGTAGTTGTTGTTTTTAGAACGTTAAGTTAATTTTTGAATTAAGAACGATGAAAAATGAATTTATGTTGGCTGATCGAGTTATTCTAGGTGAGACAATGTCTCACAGACATACATATTTATTTATTTTCAGTTTTTTATTAAAAATTACAAACGGGAAGTAAAATATAAAGGTCATCGTTATTAAAGGGGTACCCCTCATGGGAAAACACGATTTTGTGTTTATTGAGGGCGAATATCTTAAAGACCACACATTGTGGAACCCAATAATTAAGAACAATGTAATATTTAAACAAAAATTAATTATCCAGAATCATAATTAAAGAACATCGATTGCTTGACCAATCAGGAGAGAGTTTCAAAATAGAGTAATTTTTGTCGCAAAAAGCCAATTTCTCCGTGAGTTTCGAACGTAAGCAATGTTTTTGCAGCTTTTATTAATCACGAAATACGTACGCCGTTCTGTTTTTTTCGTTATCAAGTTTAAAAAAAAATACGCTCTAGAATAGCCAAAAATCGTTTAAAAATGACATCAATCCTCCTTTTTATAATTTTTTGTTACTCAAAAGCGCGGTTAAGCACTTTCATCACTTTATGAGTTTGAAAGGTGATTTCATTTTTCAAATTTTTAATTTTGTTTATTTGTCAAACATTAAAAGTTAATAGCGGAACAACAAAATCGTAAAAAACAATTACAATTTTAAAACACATCCCCTATTTACACTTTTGTGAATACCCTGGCCCTGATTAGGATACGTAGTGTGTTCTTAAGTAGTAGGGCCGGGATATAAACAAAAGTGTGAATAGGAGATATTGTTAATATTTATATTTTTAAACTCTATTCCAGTTTAAATTTCAAGAAAACTTAAAATAATAAAACAACATAAAAAACAGAGAAGAATTAAGTTTAACATTCAATTACTTTCTTCATAAGTTAAAACAATTGACTCTGATTATTTAACCGACTTAGAAGACACATAATACTAACACACATATACAAATTTGACTTGAAATTTAACATCATTTTGACAATTTTAATTTTTGATAAAAGTTTGCAAGAATAAATCAGAAAACCAGATTTTTATTATTTAAAATCGAAAATAATGTTTGTTCTCCAAAGCATAAATAAGCGATCCGACAACAAGGTTGACTGAGTCCGCTTTCATGAAAATTGACTGTCTATTATAGACATAGATAATTTGTTCCAAAATACTGAATTTTGACTACTCGAAACCGCGTCAACGAATTGCACCGGACAAAATTTACCAAAAACTGTTTGGCATCAAAAGCACCTACAGTTTTTAACGTTTCGCAATAACACGATTTTGGAATCAAGCAGCTGATAACTTCCTTTAAAGACATTGTAAAGGCTGTGAACATAAAAAGTACGTGGCAGTGCAAGATACCAACAAACTGGAAAGTTAAGATTGTTGTTTCAGATTGTAAGTTTTTTTGGTGAGATTTTGAGATAAGTTGCAGAAAAACTCCGCTGATTAAATTATAAGATAGCTCAAACGGAGCACAAATATTCAGTGAAAAATAAAATATATTTGAAATTGTTTAATCAGCAGTTTTGTTATCGTGCTTAGTTTGAGCTGTCTAAAAATTTAATCCCATAAGTCGTTTTTTTAACCGAATTTTGAACCGAATACAGATTTTGGTTGAAATACGATGTCATATGTGCCAAGAGGCCCCGTTTTATCATAAAATGCAGACAAATCCGATAAGTTGATAGGGGAAAATTTTCAAAGAATTAACTTAGAGAGCAGAATCCATTTTTTCTAATTTCAGGTTCGTTTATGTCCAACGAAACGTTAAGAAGAACCATTCAACATAAGTTAAAGATAAGTTTATAGTTACAAAAGTAAGTGACACATAATATTTCAAATAAAAACGCGTGTGATAATTATATCATTTAATTAATCAGTCATGTTTAATAATTAAGCAATTTTTTTACGTTAAATAAAGCATGAATCTTTCAAACAGCGGTCAGAAAATATGTAAACATGAAAAAAATGAAAGTGGCTATTTTTCTTCGTTTTTATTCACAGATTTCAAAAACCAAATCAGAAAAAAGTTTGAACGAAAAATGCGTAAAATTTATTTCATGCCTTTTATTTTTTGGAAACTTTTACGAACTCAAGAATAAAAGTTCGAACTCGAATCTTGCCTACCATAGATAAAGAATAATTTCAATGAGCTGATACACATTTATTCTTGTTAACCAACTTATTTTAGTCGTTAGTTTAATTAACTCCAATCTTCCACATCGCTGCTACCCCCTTAAACACGCAAAGATACAGACAAAAAATCAGGGAAAATCATAGACAGTAAAGAAAAAATAATTTTTAGTCATTTTTGATATCTTGCAAAATACTTTAACAAACTTTTCCAGATTATTTCTTCTCTTAAAATATCCCTATTTTATAATCTTAAATTCAAACTTAAAATAAATGAAAGCAAAGATATAAAGACTTTCAAGTACAACTTGCACATGAAACTTTGTCCTCACTAATTTCTGATTTGGTTTTTACTGATTTCAGACTTATATTTAGATGTTTGTTTGCTCAAGTGGGTGATGGTCGTTGATTTTATGAGGCCTCAGGGGGCTATATCGGGTCTTCATGGGACTTTTTGCTATAAATGAAAGCCACCTTGTTGACAAAATAGTATAATGATCAGTCATTTTTTTATGAGAAATTTTTGAAATTAAACAGGCCAATTCGTGAAAAGATTAATAAAATTATTGACTCGAGCCTTCAATATTAAGGAGATACACTATCCCGGATAGTGTTCACTATAAAATTTTGTTGTTAATTTCAGACTAGACTTATTAGGTCAAAAAATTAAAAGGTGGTAGTCTCGCATTTTACAGACGTCTAGCTCGGCAACAAGGAGACTTCAAAGACCGGAATTGAGCCATTTTTGGCAAAATAAGAGATCACTTATCTTGGTAACCACACATCTGACTTCAAATTTTACTCTTTTTTTACCATGAACTTATGTAGGACTTTAATCCGGCCAAGCCGTTTTCGATATAAATGTCAATTAAGGCGGTAGGAACATTAAATAAAGTTAACTGTAGAAGCAACTTAAATCTTAAAATCTCAATAAATAATGAGAGACATTTTTAATAATGAATGATATCAAATATGACTAAATGTATGATAAAACCTTAGTCTAGCAACATAATTGATATATAAGTTTATACGTAATAATTCGTTCAGATCCAAATTATTTAATTAAAAATCATGGCTATTTAGCAGACAAATTGAATTTAATGTTGTTGCAGGTCAGGACATATTTAAAATTAACCTGATCAAACGCATGCTGATCAGCTCGCGTTCAATAAATTTGTCAATCATCATGCGTTTGATCAGTTGGATTTTTCTGCATCAAACATACATTTTTTCCCCCGTATTTTTAAAGTTAACATTTATGAGTTCTAGAAAACTTCAATTTTAAACCAATATAATTAAAGAAATATAAGAAAATTAAAATCAGTGTTTCCTCACCTTTTTTCAGTTAAATAAACTAGTGTTTCTCTTCATGGCTATTTAAAAATAAAATATTTTTTTTCGGCAAATTTCATGAGCTAGCTTAAAAATAGAAATAAAATAACAGGGGAAAATAAAAAGAGGAATTAAGTTTCATTTTCACGTGAGACAATTTTATAAAACATTTTTTTTAACCNATAAAAAAAATGGTTTTATTGAACGATAAGTTTAAACAGCTTTTTCAACAGAGTTTAATTTTTGTATGTGTGATTTTCAGAAAAAATTAAATATATGAAACACTTTGGTTAAGAACGTCGGTACTAGGCTGGCCAAGGATTTTGTCAAAAAATAAATGAAACCGCCATTTATCCGCATATGTGAGTCAGAAAAAACGTTTTGTACCTCTCCGAGTCAAAAATAAAAATAATTTATTGCAAAAATTTCTTGTCTATCTATCAAGGAGTTTTCTCCCAAAATTTAAGGATTCTATGTTATCTATAAAAAAATCCTCGACCAGCCTAGTCGGTACAAAGTAGATATACATTTCGTTTAGTTTTTACTGGAGAGGGCTCCATAATATGCCTTATCATACCAAACTAGGTCAAAACAAGAAAATTTTAGTTATAATAATTTGAGAAGTTATGGCTTCTCAAGCAAAAAACAGCTAACCGATAATCAGGTCGAATTGTTCTAGTTTTGATTATAAACATATAAATATTATTCTTAAAAAGTCAATTTTGACGACTAAAACCTGCGTCAGATTGCACCAAAACAAATGTTATCGGTTGGCTGATGTTTTGCTTGAGAGATCAACTAAAAGTCTCAAATAAAGCATTATTTTTTTCACTAACTATCTAACTGATTATGATATATCTCTTTAACAAATTTTTGTTAATCTAAGATGTGAGGGAAACAATCCTGACACTCCCTAGATCACTCCTAGCCACTCATGGGGCCGCTTTACAGCCCGCGCATCCTAGATTAACGAAAAATTGTTAAAGGGATATTTAATATTTCAAAAATCTCCACGATTAAAAATTGATATCATGCTGCAATTTTTTAATCGTGGAGATTTTCGAAATATTGAATTTAGCATCAGAATATAGTTTTTCATAAAAAGTCATTTTTTTAATTCACGCCTTTAAAACGCTAAGAACTGGTGAAAAAAGTACTTTACTGCCCTTTTAGTCCCCTTTAATTGATTGGATAGTCCAATATTTTGAAATAATAAGAAAAAATCAGCAATAAAGATAAATTTAAACTGATTGTTCAATAGAACTTAATCTTTATATATGTGATTTTCGGATTTAAATAAGTTTAAAGCAATACCCTTATACTTGTGCATACATTATATAATTCATTATGAAAGTGTTTTGCTATAAAGTCCATAAAAATAACACTTACGTGCTTATAGAGCGGATAAACATACGTGTTCTACATTTCTTGCCATTATTATGTCATTAAAAATGCCATCCAATTCCAATCGTTTGTGTTTTAAAAGCACAAAAAAATCTTAAAAATCTTAATAATAATGAGAGACATTTTTAATAATGAATGATATCAATATGACTAAATGTATGATAAAACCTTAGTCTAGCAACATAATTGATAAATACGTTTATACATAATAATTCATTCAGATCCAAATTAGTAATTAAAAATGATGGCTATTAGCAGACAAATTGTATTATATGTTGTTGCTGGTCAAGCATATTTAAAATTAACCTGATCAACCACATGCTGATCAGCTCGCGTTCATTAAATTTGTCAATCATCATGCGTTTGATCAGTTGGATTTTTCTGCATCAAATATACTTTTATTTTTCCTTTTTTTAAGTCAACATTTATGAGTTCAAGAAAACTTCAATTTTAAACCAACATAATTGAAGAAATACAAGGAAATGAAATCAGTGTTTCCTCACTTTTTTTTAGATAAAATTAAGAGTGTTTCTCTTCATGGCTATTCTAAAGAAAAAAAGTTAAAATAATTTTTTTTTGGCAAATTTCATGAGCTACTAAAAAATAGTAATAATATAGAAATAAAATAACAGGAAAATAAAGAAAGAAATAAGTTTCATTTTCTCATGAGACATCTTTATGAAATTTTTTTTAACCCTTGGACTGTCAAAAACAAACTTCAGTGGAAGCACAAAAACCGCATTTGAGGTTCAACTTTGAGCGCTTATCCGTGTAAAATAGAAAAGAGGTTTTTATTTCATTTTAATTTGTATATAAGCAGAAAACCAAAATTTCTGAAGAATTAATAAATTATTAAAATAAAACTTCTAAAAAGTAAATAAATAAGCACAAAAAATGACGTTCTTAGTTTTGAATTTCTTCCATAATTTACCTTCCATAATTTTCATCCATAGTTGACCAACATTTTTTAATCACTATCTTCGTTGTAACAAATTTAACTTTGTCACTAATTTTTTTCTTTACTTTGAACTTGAAGGTATTTCATGTTACTTCCTTATGATAAGAATTATATTCTATATCTTTCAGTTCTCATCTCTATCTGTGATTTATTCCCATCTCACAAATTTCATTTTTAAGTATGGTTGAAAAGTTTTTTTTTGGTGAAGTCAAATTCCAGCGCCAAAGGGCACATCGAACTAACTCTTCAGGTATTTCTGTGCGATTTGAATACAATATCTCTTTGGTTTGAATACACTGACTAACCATTTTATGGAAACCCCCGACAATGAAAACCTATTACCAATGTGATATTTACCATTCAATGGAAACCCATAACGATTTATACAGAATGTGTTTTAGCTTTGGAAAAGCCTTTGGCGAGGGAAACTCATCGTATGCAAATATTTGGATGAGGGTGCGTGATGTTGGCGTAGAAATAAAAAACCACGCACTCCTGATCACGTTGAGATGGGCTATCAATCAGAGCGCGCCAAATTTAATAAATAGATAAAAATGAAAGAAACTACGGTTTTCCCAACCTTTTACGTTTACAGTGTATGTGTTTTTTTTACTTCAATGAAAAAATATTGTCTTTTAGTAATAACGGCCAATTAAAATGGTAACTAGGTGGATTTTTATTCGAAAGCCAAGCTATAGCCGATCTCAAGGGTTTGAAAATATAATCCACCTAGTTACCATTTTTTTATTTGGCCGTACGATTACTAAACGACAATTTTCAATCGCAAGTAAAAAAAACACACATACTGTTAGTTTCACTATTTCCACGAGTATTTTTACTGTTGTGTTGATGTGAGACCATAGTTGCCTAATATTCGTTTCCAGCGAATCGTATACAAGGAATTTTTGGATGAAGCACTTAGATTCTTCTTTCTCACTTTCTATCGTCCAAAATTTCGATGATTTTGCACGACAATTACTATTTGTCGGCTTTACAGCCAATCTAGGCCCGAAATTCAAAAGAATTCAACTTCCCTTCGGATGCCCTCACTGGAGCGTGCTTTTCCGTACTCCAAATTGGCCAATGCGAGGGCTTTTTATTGTCCTTCCATCTATACTTGTTCCCGTGTTCGTGACAGGAAACCTTATCAGACGTTGGTACCCAAATGGGTACACTAGACACCGATTCATGCTCACCAACCCTTAGACTTTTTACATTCCGAAAATGGCATTTCTAGCAATTTCACGAAAAAAGCCTTCTACCGAAACGTCGAAAAAACACCATTTTTCGACATATTCAACCAGGTTGCTGACCTCTGAGGCAAAAATATCTCCCATTCACTAAAATTGAGACAATTTCCCGGATTCTCAACAAATCTCAAAACTTTCCGATATAAGTAGGGTTTCCACCAATCGATTTTCGGCAAAAATCGACCACTTAGGGTTGATTTTCAACATATACTGGTTTGTGTGAAATTTTATTGCGCGTCTTTTGATATAAACATTTTTTTTCTAAAATCCCTTTTTTTTCAAAAAAATGATAATTTTGTTCGAAAAATCGTATTTTTGGCCAAAATAGGGGGGTTTTTTGGCTCCCAAACTCGCAAACACGCTCTAGGATCCTTGTTTCTTTGAAAAAAGCTGAGGGACTCGTGTTTAACCGCGGTTAACCAGATGTTTGGTGGGAGTGGTACTAAACTGTCATATGAAATCGCGAGATAAAGGATAGATCTTCCATATGTATTGATGAGGAATGTTCTACCATCAACAGTTCAGCCGTACCAAGCCTCAAAATGTCAGAAATCACGTACAAAACCCCCTCAAGGGAGTGGGTGTCGTCCATTTGAGTTTTTATAAGGTAATTTCTCGCCAAACTAGCTTTAGCTTAAAACTAGCTTAAGGTGATATTCCAAAAACATTTGCCATTTACAGAATCAACTTTTGCGGTCATTTACAACATACAGAAATCTGATACAATCGCACCTACGCACACTCACAAACATCCAATAAGCGTCCTCAAAAAACACTAATAAACTATTTTCTCTGTCAATTTACATCGTTTTTCGAGCTTTTTTTGAGTCAGGCCAGAAAACAACAATACAGACATCTTCTTTCGAGATTTTTTTCAAAATTTTGTCTTTGACGGCCAAAAAAAGCCAATAAACGAAAACACAAATAATTGATTAATTTACGATTTAAATTGAAAGTGTGCTAATTTGTTTCCTTTGACGCTACCGAGTTTAAAATTGCATCAAAATCCTTAAAAGTGATTGAATTGACGGAAAAATATTTTGAAGCATTTTTGTGAATTTTCAATTTTTAGGTTTCTCAAATTTTGTCAAAATTAAAAATGAAAAGTTGATATAGCCCCCAAGAGACGCCGAATTAAAAATTTGAAAGAACTAATGCAGTGTCAAACTAGGTGGAGTACAGTCCCTGACCCCTTGAAGCGCATTTTCATATTTTAAAATTACTGTCAGAAAATCAGTCTAAAAAACATTACGTTTTCGCGTATTTAATTTCCGATTTAATAATATAATTTTTGGAACATCCGCTTTTAAAAGGATATCAAGAATACCTGAGACGCCCACTAAGCAAATAACTACACATATTCCGGCGCTCAACTTGATATTCAACAATTATAAGAACATCTCGAGTTTATCTGAGGATAATCTGCAAAAAAAGTACATAAAGTGTATAATTTATCACAATTTTTAGAATGCGCTTTAAGGGGGTGGCATCGATCCGGCAGTTTTGTACAAAAAAATAAAAAAAAGTGTGAAAATTTATTTTTTTATTTTTATCTTCAATAAAAGTTTTCATTCTTGCAAACGTTTATACTTTTAATTTCTTAACAAAACTAATTATCTGGGAAAATCTTAAAAAACACTTTTCACGGAACATCCACTTCCAACTAAACTCGACTACAGTTTTTGTTAAAAGACGATATTAATAAACTTCAGACATTGTCGGGTGTAATGCGCTAAAAAGTTTTGTTTTTATGTTTCTAATTAAAAAATTTCCTTGATATGAAAGTTTTTTCACATGAAAAATGGTCAAAAATGGCAAAAAGTAGAGAAAAACAATTTTTTTTGAGATAAAAATTGACCTTCAATTACGTTTTGATATTAAAAAATGTTTTACTATCTAAAGAAATGGCGCCTATTACACCCACAATTTTATTTGGAATTTTTGACCAGCATGAAATTTTTAAATATTTAGTGCCAAATGGCACTTATCGAGTGTACCACCGAGCGTTAAAAATTTCATCGATAGTTAAGAAATGAAAATCGCGCGACCAACTCATTAGTTGACATACAGATATTTAATAGATACCAAAACATTTAGTTTGTGATTCTGCTTGATTTTTTATGGAGAGTTCAAAAAACCACTAATAAAACATTTTGGACTTGATTTGCGGAAAATTTTCATAATTTTTCTAAAAAAGTCGACAAAAAATGANCTTTAAGGGGTCATAGGCTATGACTCAAAGCCTATGACTCATAGCCTATGACTCATAGGGGATTACGCGCGCTTTAAGGGGACTACTTTTAAGGGGTCAGGGACTGTAAAATTTTCGCCTGAATTATTTTTTTGTGTTGATATGCATATATTAATTATTGTCTGATTGCAGCAAGAGTTAACTCGTAGACTCGATTTCTGACGACGCGTCGCCATACACCATTTAATCGCATTTTACGACGCTTAATCATTAATGACAAGATCAGTTATAAAGTTATCGATTAACTTTGAAACAAAATGACGTTTGTGCGTTTTTTTTTTGAAAATTTTTACTGTATTACAGAACTTATTTTTTGCAAAAATTTCTTGAATCACGAAATTAAACCTTTCATCGTGATCAAAAAAAAATTCTAAGACTTTTTTTCCGTTACATTATAGCCCGAAAGTGATCACGTGACCGTATATTCAAGAAATAAGGTCGGCAAAAATAGTACTGTTTTTTCAAAAATTGCTTGAATCACTTTTTCAAAAAATGAAAAGGTTTTTTAAATTAACATAAAATTTTGAAAAGGAGCCTGACCATTTTGAATACCGATTTTGGGTATTTTTTCCGATTCTGAAAACTCAGATTCCGAAGAAGAATTCGTCGAAAATGATCCAGTTGATCAGGGACTTAATAATTTCGAAAATNCCATAGCCCCAAAATGATCACGTGACCGTATATTTAAGGAATAAGGTTGATAAAAATAGTACTGTTTTTTTTTAAATTGCTTAAATCAATTTTTGAAAGATGTGAAGTGATTCCTTAGAAGTTTTTAAGACTTTTTCCCGTTACACCAAAGTCCAAAAACGATCACGTGACCTTCAAATTAGGAAATAAGGTTTTGGTTCAAGTAAACAAATAGTGATCAAATTACGCCGAAATTTTTTGGACCAATTAACACCTAATTCAAGAGTTTTGAACATAATAATATTCTCCAAAAACGTCACGTGATCTTATTTTTCGAGAAATAAAGATTAATTTATGACATATTCCAAACCTTATTTTTGGATTATTTCGTCACGTGATTTTATTCAGACTTTGGTGTAATGTGAAAAAAATCTTAAAAACGTTTGAAGTTGACCCTTGAATTTTTTTGACGTAATTTGAGTACTTTTTCAAATTACTGTACTATGTTTTTTTTTAAAAAGTACTCAAATCACGTGAAAGACCCCTTAAAAAATTGTCACGAATTTCTAAGACTTTTATTGCATTTTAAATTGGCCTCCGGTTTAAATAGAGCAGTTCTAGAAGTCCAAACTTCCGAAATAAGGATAAGATAAGAATGCGTAGGCGACAGAAAGAAGAGAGAATAAATCGTCCACAAAAATTTAAGAGTCATTTTACTAGAGAATTTTGTTAAAAACATTCATTTTTTTTGCAGATTACACACCCCAATTGGTGACGGTTTAATATTTCAAATTTCAAAATGTCAAATTAACCCTAAATTCGTGGTATTTATGCACTTGTTTGTCAGAATCGGCGAAAATGAGAGGGTTTTTAATTTTCTTATTCACATTTGATTACTTTTTATAAACTTTTTAAAATTTTTTTTATAGTACAGTAGAAAATTCTTTGTTTAATATTATTATTATTGAAAAAATATATGTTGATAATGAATCGTCGGTTATATGCTTGATTCAAATGCAACACCACGGATGGTGCAAAGACACTACGGGTCCGGAGATTGTTGGCCACTACGGAAGTTAAGATAAAATACTTCCAGGGCCCATATTGCCAAAATTGCTGAAACGCCAACGCAATATAACGTCTTTTATGTCAAATAACTTTGAGTGCGTGATGAATGACAAAAATTTTTGTCTGATTGCGTTAGGTGAAGTACTTAATACTTTGAATTTTTATGATGCACTTCATTTTAACTAATTCTTAATTTCCTTATAAAATCGAAAACTTTTCAAATTATGGCGTCATTTCGAATGCTTACTCTTTTTTTTAGTTTTGAACTAAAAACTTTGTTTTCTTTATCACTTTTTGGTTAGAATGCGTAGCCAGTGGCTACTAGCCACTACTCCTTTTAACGTGTGATTTTAACGTTGTGGCTACGCATTCTAACCAAAAGGTGATAAAGGGATATATCGCCAAAAGTGCCAATATCGCCGAAATATATATTTTGATATACTTTTGTTTGTAAGTTTTCCCGTTTTGGCATTTTAATATTTTAAAGTGCTTAAAATGCCCATTTTGATGTTAATTGCTCTCTAGTGCCTCCAACCTCTATCGAACTTATGCCGTAGCTCGCGAAGATAATCGAATTTTGCCACCCTGAATTTAGCCACTATCAATTTTGCTGAATTGACTGCGGACAGCTTAAACTTAAAGCAATAAACGTTTTTCAAATTATGAGACAATGTATGTGACAATATTGTGTGTCAAACACAACGAACTACCGACGGGTTATTCGCATTACATTCAAGAAAAAAAATACTAAAAACTAATTCACTTATAATGAAATTGCATCATGGATTTCATAGGGAGGTAACTTCATTCTAAAGTACGCTCCATTTAAAAATTCTCTGCAAAAATAAATTCAGTTTTGAAGATGAGTTATCGAGGAGATACCTTATCGTTGATGACCTCAAAAAAGCCATTCTATTGTCAATTTTATTAGACCAATTGTTATTGATTGGGTGCACGGCAGTTCTTTGCATTTTTAGTTTTAGAATGAAGTTGGAAAGAAATTGCGTGTTCCGACTACAAGCATGTCTCTAAAACTGGAGTCGGATTAAAATTTCACTTAGGTCGGGATCGGCTTGAAGTTGAAATTTGGTCGGGACGGGAGAGACTCGGGATTTGATCGGGAACCCAGATGTTGTTAACGTGTCCTTGAGAGAAATTATTATGTGAATTTTTTTTGGAAAACTAAATATGTTTATATGAAATAATAGTTTTATAGTTTATAATAGACTCGAATTGGGCGGGATAAAAAAAATAGTAGACTCGGAAGACTCGGGAGAAAATCATCGTGTAGAACCCTGCTACAGGAGCCCAATACGCGAAATTTTGTCAAAAAAAAATCGGCGATATTGGGCCATTTTCGGCGATATTGCACATAGAGTTTATAATATGTTCGAATAGAGTGAATCACCTAAATTGAAGTTAAAAAAAAGTAGATTTGGAAATCCATCTGAAAATGACGTCATTAATGAACGCCACAAAGTTATTCGTAAATGAATCACAAATCGGCCATATGGCATTTCGGCGATATTGGGGACTATTTGATGAACTGCTGTAAGTACATCGCTGTCAACATTATCCGAACGCTGCATGTCGTGTCGAGTGTTCTCGAGGTGGTAATCATCGCGCTTAGACTGTGGTGCGTACCGGGATGGAATGTCTGGTGTAACCAAACTGTATACCGTGAGGACTGATGGCTTCCGAATTTTTATGTGTTACTTTGGAATAAGAGTACGATAAGTGTCTAGACTCTTAGAATAAACCCACAAACGCTATGGCGAAAATTGATTCCTCCGTTTATCGACGAATGATTAAGTTCTGTAAACCGGTCAAAGATCCCTCAAGTATACAGTAAGGCATTTTATTTGAAAAAATATTTGTTATAACATTACCTCTTCATACACCCAAAAAAACCAAGAACTTCGCCTCACACCCAAACGGCTAGGAAAAAGGGCATGGGAACGATCAAAAAGGTAAAGGAAAGGGATGGAATAAGTCTGGGGATGTTTTCCTTGCCTCGCCCTGCTCTAAAGCCTATATATGGGATTGCAGTAAAAGGTCAAAATTGTAGAAGGCCAAGAAATCGCAAAATTTAATTTTTTTGAAAATAAAGACAGAAGGTTTGGTAATGGTAAATGACAGCGCGCGGCTTATGACGCATTAAATAGTACGGGAAAACTGGACTAAAGCAATTCATTTATTGTAGCTGATTACCAAAATTAACCAAATTTTGGGCTTTGAAGGCGCGCGCTTTAACTGCCCAATATTTTTGGCACTTAAAGGCACTCGAGAAAAAGCGGTTCACCACCTCGATTTCTCGGAAAAACCAACGGTTCTTTAAATACTACACCTTTTTCACAGGTACCTTTTTTGAAATCACGACGAGCAAAATAAATCCTGCAATTTAATTTTAGAATGGTCTGAAAATTCCCTCGACGTACCTGGAACAGAAAGTGAGTTTTAAGAAGGCCTTTTGACGACCTACAAATTGTTGCACAGATTTAACAAGTAAGAAGTAAATTAGAATATTGAGTTTTTTGGCAAATAGTGCCTAAAATATCTGTTTATTATCAAATCGTAATAGAATCTACTCTTAAAAAACACGATAAAAGGGTTACTTCTCAATTAAGTAAAGAAAGTTCTTCATTTCAGTGAAGAAGTTCATGGAGGAATCACGGTGTTTAACGCTTGGTCACGTGATGCTCGTTTTTTGTGATGCGTGAAACCACCGACAACTAATAAATTCAACATGTATAGTGGTGCAATAGATTAAACTGCGACTTGCAGATAATCGAACTGATAAATAGTAGCTTATTTTTTGACGCAATCATAGTTTGGTAGATTGTGCGAAATTTTTCAAATCAATTAACCATTGAATAGTAGCTGATTTTTGAGCAAGCAATTATCGAAAATAAGTTTGTGGGAAATTAAGAACGCTGGCCACGCGTGGTAGCGAATCTAGGAAAAAAACTGATGCAAAAATCAATTGTGGAACAAATAAACCTAAATAAATCCGTTTCCGGTAACTTATAATGACTTGGCAGTTGAATTATGCGCCTAAAAATTTTCAAAGAACCGGCTCGTAATAAAACATGCGAAGGTTCAATTCCTACTTATTCATGTCACATAATAAGTTGAATCTTGTAAATTTTGACCCCGTTATGACAGAATTAAAACCAGATTTTCCCAGTGGGAAAAAAATAATTTATATAAGTAAAACTATATTTGAATGAACTATGAAACTGATTTCAAATTGAGAATTGACGCTATAATGTTAACGGTAGTTTTATGCAGATATGAAAATAACAAAGGGGTAATATTCCGAATGTATACAACTTTTTCAAGTCGAACAGGCCTCGGATTTTAGCGGTAAAATTCGCCCTGCCAAATGTGATTTCGAAAATAAAATATCAAAAAACCATGCCCATAATGTGTGTGATAGGTCGATTACAAGGCCACACGAACAAAGGCCACGTTTTTAGCCGACCATTTTATATAATTCGACTTTGAGGACCATCATACTGATGAGGTTTAGATGCGTTAAAACTGACACAGAATATTGAGAGAAAAATGAATGTGACAGAAATGTTCAAATAGAGCCATTGATTCAAATTTTGAAAAAAATAATCATCAATAAAGCATGTCCCGTAATCTTAGAAAAAAAATTAAAAGATGGAGAGTTACCGATTTTTTTTCAATTATTATGACTAATAGTTTTTGCTCGAGTGAAGCTATTTGAGAACTCAATCGATGGAGTCGTTTTTCAAAAGCCGAATTCATATACAAAATGTTGTAAAAGTGGCTAATTATTGTTCTGTGGACCCGTGATAATATCTTTTTTGCTTTTATAGTTAAATTGGATAATTTGATAAATGATTCGCGAGACCCTACTTGAATATTTGTTTTGATTAGTTAATGATAACCCCTGTTTAAGGAGGGTTACCACGAATGCATGAGTCTGCGAATTCAAAGACTACGCTGTTATTATCTCGCTTATTTTCATTTTACACTAAAAAGCGAAACACGAATGCGAGACAGAACTAGATTGTGTGTTTTGATCCGTTTTATTGCCAAGCTGGTACAATTTGGCTACAGACTAAACAACACATGATGTGTGTAAAACATAACCCAGGTTATCAGCCCCAGCCAATAGGTAAGTTGGAAAAGTTGAATGTGTACCAGGTTCCAGATGAACTTTATGTATTGTAGTTACTTTCTTTCGAAAATGATCGTACCGGTTGTTTTCTTGAATTGAAGTTTATTGAATGCTCGCGGACATTGAACCACGGAAAATCTGCTTTCATTTCTAAAATAGCAACACGCCTCAAAATTAATTACCTCATAAATAAATTTTGCGTTTATTTTATGCAATTTGACACAATAAAAGTTAACTTCTTCTTAAATCATATTAAAAAATATTCTGATCAAAATACAGAGTACGTTAAAAAATGTTTCCTAATTTTTGTTCTTCTAATGAAATTGTGACGACAGGAGTACCAGAATGTAAATCAAGCATTTTATTATGAAAAACCTACTAGTAAAATAGGATGATTTTTACCATAATACGACATAGGGATTTTTTTTGTACCCTACAATAGCACATGGGATTCTGCTTTTGAACCGATATCGACATAGATTGTTCTGTGAGTTAGGAAGCCGCGTCACTATTAAAGACTTGTCTGAACAGTTCGAGTATAGGCTTTTTTTATTTTTAAAGTCAAGTTCTATGATCGGTAAAATACAGTTAATTGCCCCATTCTCTTTGATAGGTAACGTTTCACTAAGCAGGCAATATAGCCGCTACTCATTTAAGAGTTCATCTAGATGCGAGTTGTGCTAAAAATTATGCATGTCAAGGATACTAAATCCTCTGTATAATTTAATCTCTAATACAATGGAAAGCTGATTCTCTGCTAACGTAGAGATAACCACGCACTTCTGGTACCACTGAAACACACCCCGTATAAGGAGGTTACAAGAAAATGCATGATTCTACTTCGCGAATTAAAAGACACCGAGTTATTGGACCGATTATTATATATATGGTTCCTAAAAAAGCGAAGAAAACTTGAGTTCGAATTGCGATGACTGTCTAGTAAATAGATTTGTGTTTTGTGCGTTGTAGATTGCACAAGCCTGTATTTTGGCTAACAGACTAGAGCACACTGAGGTGTGTAACATACACCCAGGTTATCAGTAAAAAAAAATAATATAGATTTGTCAATCATTCGACGACATAGACACAAATTAAGTATATTTAATGTTTTGCTATAGCACCGAAAGGAATATTAGGAAGATATCAATAGAAGTATCTGATTAAGTCAAAACTAATAAGTAATAGAAGACACCAGATAAACGTTCAAAATGAAACGATAAAACAGTCACTAGCGGTATGACTGGTTCACCGCTTTAAATTTTTAAAATAAATTTGTAGACATAAAAAAAAAAAATCCTAACGAATTATCCTCAGGCCTTACATGGACTTCGGGAATAAGTTTTTCCATAACAACATCAGTTGCTCAAACGATGTTTTTTTAATTAATCAAAATTTAGTGGCCTCGGGAAAACAACGTGGTTCAAATTAATGTTAAAGCTTTTAAAATTTGACACAAATTTACAGAGAATCATGTAGCGTCACTTTCGTTTTGATACATTGTGGGTTGTTTCACGCTTTTGGAGGATCAAAAATTTTGATCCGGCCAATTCGGGATTCGATAGAGAAAACTCTGAAATAATTATTTGAATAAAAAAAAAATTTTCTCGGTCCCCAAAAGCTTAAAGGTGTTTTGTATTTATGAAAGAACCACTTTAACCGGCACCGCCTTGTACACACCCAGACAGAAGGACGATGAAGGGAAAACTATAGTTGATGAACAGCTCTCCTCGAATCATATTTACTCATGTTTTTAGTAATGTTATGAAATACGATCGCTTGAAAAAACTCATTCTTCAAGAACCGGTGATTCATTGCCTCACAAAGTAGCCCTGAAAAAAGGCCACTAGCATCATTTTCGATATAGCCAAACTGAGCAACAAAATATTTAGTGAATTTGTGGCTCATTTGTTTATCTACGGTTACTTGATAACCCGATATCTATTATAGCGAAGATTAGTTTTCCTTCAGCTCTGCATCACAACTGTGACGTTCAAAAAAGAAAGTGACCAATCAACATCAACGATTCAATAACATAAAATTCGGTATTGATGTCTTTCTTTCTGTGACGTCAACAGTTGTGATTCAGCATATAAATTCGTGGAAAAATATTAGTGACAAGAAGAAAGTCACTACCAGAATGTATAGCCCTACCGTGATAATATTTGGGTAGTGTAAAAGAACGGGTTTTTGCACTGATGGGAACAATCTTCTTCCGTTAAAGAGTTTATATATTGCGGACGATTTCCTTTGCGAAAAAGGATCAGAAGCCCGTAATCAGCGAATTGTGCCCTTCTGTTGAAATTTTTTTAAAAATACGAAATCATATTTTTTGAGATAGTCTACAGTTTCTTTAAGTTTTTGAAAAAATCAATAATTCATATGCGGTGACTTCAAATGAAGACTTCTCTACTGTATGGTGAACTAACATATTTTCACTCTCAGATTATACGACTGAGACTTTTCGAAGATGCACGACCTATCCAACGTAACCTCATAGTATTCAATTTGAACCACAAATTTTGACATTTCTAAAAATTATTATTAATATCCGTATCCAAAAGGAAAACTTAATATTTTTAAAATGCATATAGATTACTTTTACTTTTAAAAATGTGTTTCGTATCAAGTCTTCAGGATTGATTCTTTATGATCAAGTAAATAATTTTTACTAAAGAATGCTCAAAATCATGGGTTTGATCGAGACGTTGAATTATTACATTGACAAAAATAATATCGATTCAAATGAAAAACGCCACGCCAAATCTCAAACCCCGGAAGTATGAGGTGCATATTTCAATAGGTATATGCGTACGGCATCCCCTGTGACATCATAAATGAAACCGAGCGTTGCTTCTCTGATACTAGATTGTAACCTGATGCCAAAAGAAGGCTAATGAGATGATATACCACAAATACCGAAATGCCAAAAATTAAAGAATTGTATAGTGCCACTTCATTGATCTTTGAACTCGTAGTCTACTGTAAGGTCAAACTTAATATTACACCGATTTTTGAATCTCAACACGTACTGTGAGAGTAAAATTAATTTAACAATAGTAATAAAAATCAACAATTTCCTAAAACAATTAATCGAAATGTTTTTAAGTGTCTAAAATGAGAAAGGTTTTTTCATCTTGCGCGGAACGTAAATATTAGTAGGGCCGATAGTTTATAATGGCGTTTCCAGAGGAACATGATAGTGTCGAATCTTTTGATACTCAAGAAAAAAATTAGCAGAGTACATACGTCTGAAACAAAAATAACATTTAAACTGGTGATCGTGAACGTTTTAAGACCGAAAAGATACGGAGCATGCTAACAGTTTTTCTAAATTGCCTCGAAATATCATTCGTATCAAAATAAATTGTAAATCAAAAGAGAAAAAACGGCTTTAAAGGTCAAAAATGCCAAGAACGAACAAATATAACATAGTCTGTGAAAAAAATCTTTGAAAATAATATCAAAGAAATAATACGACGACTTTAACAAAAAGATGGCTTGAGGTAACTTAACCGTAGACTTAAAAGGAGAGTCTGTACCAGACTTGATTTTGCTGCATTAGCCTGCCATTCTAAAATCGAGCCAATAGTTAAGCAAATTTATTATATAACATATTTTTTATATTGAGAGATAGCAATTCACCAATTACTACACAATTGAAAAAAAATTAGAAACCATAAAAAGCGCACTTGAATGGGGAAAAAAATTTAACTGAATATTACCTACCAAGATACATCGAAGGGTCCAACTTCTTATGAAAAATATAAACAACTATGGTGCAATTATGTACTTAAAGGTACGTGAAAGAGCAAAAATGGGTCAGATTTTTTCCAGGGGTAGCTGTAACCTCGTGCGCTTTCATACATAATAATCCCATATTGCTAATATTGCAAGAAAAAGCACTCTCGATATTTTAAGGGTACTTACAAGTCTTAAAGATGAATGGTAATTTGAGATAGCATAACACACACATATACGGTAATTGAAAAAGTACTCAAATTACGTAAAAAAAAGAACATTTTGATGAACTTCAAACTTTTTATTCAAGAACTTTTTTTCTACATGTAACAAGGCCAAATTCGAATAAATAGATCAGTGACGATATGATCCAAAAACTACAGGTGATATATTAATATTATATGTATAAATCAATCCATATTTCATGAACAAATAAGATCAGTGACGATTTTTAGGGAAAAGGCCACGAGAGGCGCAATGTTCAAAATTCTAGATTAGCGTTTTAATTAGTCCTAGCAAAAATTTTTGGAACGTAATTGAGTACTAGTTTGGTGTACTTGAGCACCAAAACCTATTCTTATTAGCAAGGTACTGATCGTTTAGACTTAGTTAACCCATCTAAAAAAGTGTTAAAAACTCTAAAACGAACCTTCATTTTTTTCCTCAAAACTGATTTAAAGCAAAATTTGAATAAAACAGGTCAACTATGATTCGCCGAACCTTAGTCTGAAAGAACCGGCACTTGACAATTAGTGGGCATTGGTAATAGAACAAATCTAGATTTTTCTTTCTGACACGAGAAAAGGTTTATGGGAGTCCAAAAATTTTTGCAAGAATATATGAATACAGAAAAATGTTCATAAAAAACGAGCACAAAGTATTGTTTTAAAAAGTATCGAATAACTATAACGATCTTGTCCTTCAAATGATGAGGGTCTATAAAGCAAAATGAACTTGAATTGCNATTAAAATCCAACCATTTTTAACATTTAAGGTCTGAGATATATTGTCCATCGATAGGGACCGTTAGCTGGGGACTTGATTTTAAAAAACCCCAAACTTCAACAATTTTTCGTATCTAGGGTAAATCGTTATTAGGGAAATCGAACATGACCACCAAGAAAAACTCAAAAAAATGTCCACAACTGTCGCTTGAGAGCAAATCATCAAAAAAAACTTTTTGCAATCTTTCAGAGTCATTAATTTTTGATGAAATCCCGTTCATAGGGTAAATCCGTATCAGGGAAATCTAAAATGACCATTAAAAATTTCATAAATGATCACAACTGTCGCTAGAGAGCAAATCATCAGTGATTCTAGCAATTTTTCAGAGTCAACAATTTCTCATAAATTTCGTTTCTAGGGTAAATCCATATTAGTTAGATCGAAAATGACCCCTAAAAACTTTTGAAAGTGTCCACAAATGCCGCTATAGGGCTAATTATCAGATCTTTATTATCTTTCCAGAGTTAACAATTTTTGTTAAAAATGTCATGTATAGTGTAAATCGATATCATGACAATCGTAAATGAACTCCAAAATAACCTCAAAAAAAATGACCACAAATGCCGCTATAGAGCAAATTATCAAAATCTTTGTTCCCCATTCATCGGCCACCCCCTTAAACGAAATTTCGAGACTGTAATTTTTAATGAAATCTCCATGTTATACATTTGACCAAAAGATCAGACAGCATCTTCATTACTGTCTGGACCTATTTATAGGTAGCTATTCCACCAATCGATTTTCGGCCAAAATCGATCAGTTAGTTTAGATTTGTAACATATACTGATCTGTGCCAAATTTTATTCTGCGTTCTGTGGTTGGATTTTTTCAAAAATTGATATTTCTCCAAAAAAAAAAAAAAAATGATAACATATTTCGAAAAATCGCATTTTTGACGAGAAAAAAAGAGGGTTCCTCGACAATTAAAGGCTACCATAAGCTACCATAAAAAAGTTGTATTATGTACTGCGAGGAGCACTACCGTTGATGGTCATGATATAAATAAAAAGTTCCGCCTGATTCCGCGTGCCAAAAAAATTTCTTTTTGAAAATAAAAATTCTCCTTTTTTTCAAGTATTTTCTTTTTCGAAAAAATTTTTCATTTTTTCAAATTGTCTGAAACGCCTGCAAAAAAATTTCCAGCAAAAAAACTTTTTTGTCCAGTTGTCTGAAAAAACTCGAAAATTCTCAAAAAAATGTAATATGACACCATCTATCTGAGATATATGTGCCAAAAAAACTGGTGGTAACTAAAGTCAACAAGGCGGTCATTTTGATAAAT
>SCLH01000394.1:736761-774313 GCA_004367855.1 Oikopleura vanhoeffeni | reverse complement strand
TTTTTTTATTATTTTTAAATACAATTCAGCCAATTTGCTATACAATTAAAAAAAACAAGTTTTTTTTAAACGCATAAAAAGGCATTTAATGGGTATAAGAAAATAAAAAGTTGCAAAAATGACCTCCAGTTACACACAAAAGTGCAATAATAAGATGAAATTAGCTTTTATTTATATTTGAAACTACCTCATATTAAACTTCGAATGATTTGCTATTGCTTTGTCCAAAAAGAATTATTATGTTTATACAAAATTCTCTAGTAAAATGGCTCTTAAATTGTTGTGGAATATTTTATTTCTCGTTCAAGGTCAATTTCAAGTTCATCGTATAATCTTGAATGTACCACCAAAATAATCGGAAGAGTCTCATGAAAATAATAGCAACTATGGGTCAATTATGTACTTAAAGGTCACTAGAGAGCAAAAATGGTCAGATTTCACAGGGGGATTTTTGCTCTGTGGCGCCCTTTCAGTACATAATTGACCCATAGTTGCTAAGATTTTCATCAAAAAGTCGACCCTTCCGATTCTTTTGAGGGTACTTACAAGTCTCTAAGATGAATGGTAATTTGATATACGATACACCATATACGGTAATTTGAAAATGTACTCAACTTACGTCAAAAACATTTGTTGATGAACTTCAAACGTTTTTAAGACTTTTTTCTAATCACAACAAAATTCCGAATAAAATCACGTGACGAAATAATCCAAAAATAAGGTTTGAAATATGTCATAAATAAATCCCTATTTCTTGAAAAATAAGATCACGTGACGTTTTTGGAAAATGCTGTTATGTTCAAAATTCTCAGATTATGTGTTTATTAGTCCTCAAAATTTTTCGGCGTAATTTGAGTCCTATTTGTGTACTTGAACCAAAACCTTATTTCTTAATTTGAAGGTCACGTAATCGTTTTTGAACTTTGGTGTAATGGAAAAAAAATTTAAAAACTTTCAAAAAACCTCTTCACTTTTTCCAAAGAGTGATTTTAGCAATTTTTGAAAAAAATTGTACTATTTTGGCCGACCTTATTTCTTGAATATACGGTCACGTGATTATTTTTGGGCAATGGTGTAATGAAAAAAAAGTCTTAGAATTTTTTTCTGATCACGATGAAAGGTGTTATTTGGTGATTTCAGAAATTTTTGCAAAAAATAAGTACTGTAATACAGTAAAAATTTTCAAAAAAAAAACGCACAAATGTCATTTTGTTTTAAAGTTCATCGATAACTTTATAATTAATCTTGTCATTAATGATTAAGCGTCGTAAAATACTATTAAATGGTGAATAGCAGCTGGATGGCAGAAATCAAGTCTACGAGTTAAGGGAGTGGGCGTCGATAATAACGCTGTTTTTTTTGAAGTTTTCAAGTGGAGTTCGTGACAAATCTGACAGAGGAAATTATTCAAATATTTTTTTAAATATGTAGTTCATCTCTTAAGGGGGTTCTATAGGCAAAATGGACTTTTTGAATTGCTTATTTCTCTCGGCATAGACATAGGAAGTAAATAAAACATTCTGATAAGTTAGTTCGTAATCTCTGGAAGACGTTTTGAATCATATTTTTAAGATAGCATGTTGAACCAACCGGTAAATGAGGTTAACCAGGAGCAAAAAATTTCTTGAAAAAGCTGTATTTTTTTTTCGTCCTATTTAGGAAATGTTTCAAAATTTGACATTATATGCGAAATTCAAAGGCGGAAAAAACTGTTGTTCCTTTTTTTTTAATTTTCTCACTAAATTTTGACCACGGAAAGTTGTATTTTTTTCATGCTACATGGTAANTCTCCAATTCTAAGCGCCCAATATTTAGTCTGGAGTGATTGAGTTAATATGGAGTATTTATTTACAGATGACTTTCTATTTATGTCAGTTTTCGTATCCTAATAGGGATTGAATGGTTTTCAGTAAATAATGGTCGCTGAAAAGCAAGCTAGGTCATCTCTATCGGATACCTCATTTCGGGGCATGAGTCATTATTATTATTTTTAGCATATAAATAACCACATTGGTTTTTATATTTAGTGCTGACCATATCATATTACCCATTTAATTTGCGGGTTGTGGCCGTGCTTATACAAATCCGTCGTCTATATTTACCCACATTCTAATATTATTTTTCTATGATCCCTAACCAAAAAGTAGTTTGATCAATTTAATTCAGGTTTTAATTTTATGTAGCCTTAAATGAAATTGTTATCTCTATTCTCGGTATGTGAGATAGAGATGTTTTTTGCGACAAGAAATTTTCGCCATCATTTAGCCATGCGAATCTTATTGTTTCTTAAACAATTAATGAGGTCTTTGAAATTTATCATTATGTTTTAATTTCTGGAAAAAGATTTAAGTCGTCGTAGACCGTTATTCATCACACGTAACAATGGGGCGATTGTAGGATAATATTTCATTACGCAAGTAATGTCAAATTTTCGGGCCGTAGCCCATGCGTCAATTAAACACTTGTATCCGGTTTTTACAGATATCTTGTAAAGTTCTCGCTATTCGATTAACCTTCAAATAGGACTATTAACTCTAATAGCCGAATTTGACGGAGCTGGGTCATCAGATCTGCGTTTAGCTTTCGCTAACATAGTTCCGTAAGGATATCGCAACTGTTCGGTGAAAGTTCTCAATTCTTTGTTGCAGAATATTATTTTTTGATATTCTGAAATATCATCGATTTCGTTTTTGCCTTCTTTGGAATCCTCTTATAATCAAATGTGATATCGATCCTGGCAATGCCTCAATGAAGCGTTAGCTCCCTTAAGCTAACTATTGACTGCCATTTCTAAAATAATATGTGTTATTTTTAATATGATGATTATAATATGCGTTTTACAGTTTCTATCCTATTGGATTTCGAATAATTGTCATAAAGGTGTATTTTTATTGGGGGGGGCTAATATTTTTTAATTCTTTGTTAGAAAAAAAAGTAAGTGACGACATATTAAATAATTTAACGAGCGTTTTGTTATATTTATCAATTTTTCATTTTATTAATTGTTTAAAAGTTATCACAATAATTCTATGGTAAGAGGCGTATAATATGTACATACTATATATACTAAATTTGTCCTCTATATTACACAATTTCGTCTGAACTAGGATTAATTTAGTGCGTTTGGATCTGAAATTCTGATTATGCTCCAATAGTCCTACATTTGAAAAGGATTAAATTTGAATTATTATCAAATTTGTCTAACGGTTGTATTGCTCCTTTTATTGTTTCTCAATTAGTCCGTTCGATCAGTTTTATAGCATTTGGCACCCCGTACCAATTTGAAGGCTACTTCATTGCTGGTGATAAAGTAGCTGAACTAACATTCTTTTACAGACCGCTATTTCTGCCACTATGACCAGATATTTCTTTAATACCTAACGCCGTCTACCTTTTTCCATAAAGTAGACAAAAACTGGCCGATAGTTCCTATTGTTAAAAAATTCGTTTTTTGAGAATATTGGATTGAGGTGTCGTTAATTTGTTTCAATTTAATTAAATTTTACTTCTGCATCCCAAAGGATTTTGCTTGTGTTAACTTGAGGGTTATTCTCTCGCTTTTCAGTCCTATTGGGATTTGTTTTGATTAGTTTCATTGGTAATGATAACCATCTTACACATCTTTATTAGTGGTTATTAAAATCATTCCAATGCAATCATAATCTCCTACCCTTAACCGGTCAAAAATTAAAAATTAGCATTGATGCTAGTTCTTTTTCGGGCTATGCCAAAATTCACAGATAATTTTATAATTTTTGCTATATCATTTAAGTCAAAGGTTGTGCCTTTATGAGGTGCCCAAAACTTTTTTCAGTAAACATATTCCTCGCCAGTTTTGTTTGCAAATTTTTTCAATTTTTGTCTAACTAATAGCGATCGTTTTAATATCTTTCAAAAATATTTTGACTTTACTGGTCATTGAATTGCATTAATATTAACCTATAGGGGGCGTATAATTTCTTTCTATTTCTTCCTTTTCGAACCCACTTTTCAAAAAATTCAAAACCGGTTTTACACGGTTTGGGGGACCATGTTTTCTTAGTTCTTTTCTCTAAGATAAATTCAACTAATGAAATTTGTTTTTTTCCAAATTTATGCTATTAGCTTTTTTCATCAAATGTTCTCGATTCGCTTGCCGGATTTTCTCGGACATTTTTGGTTCTCTAATTGCTTCTGAAAACACGAATATATTTGTCAAAGGTGATAAGTCATGATGTCACTATGCGGGAATTTTAAAAGTTTTCGATCCTATCGATTTTTATATTAACTTGTTTTTAATAATTTGATTAAATATCTTATTTTTTTTATCCTTTGGATAACCTGAATAAATTTCTTTATATCAGATCATAATATGTTCTTAATTGTATTGAAATATTTTAATTTTACAAATATTAATGTAATGATATATTTCTTTTAGAGTTATATTTTCGGTGGCTGGTTATGATCCCTACCTATGTTAATAATGATAATTTAATTCATATAAAATGTTTAATGTCAATTACTAGGTTTTCTAATCCTTAATGGCGATTTTATTTATTGATTTTTTATTACACAGTTCTTTCCTACAAGGACCGAAATTTGGGGTATCCTTAATTTGTTATTTATACCCCTAAAATTTCCTCGTCCTGATGTTTATTTTGTAGGAATTTGAGGAGTTGTGTATTTTGGTTGATTATATTTTGCTGTTGGGGTTTTGATGAAATTGTTAAATTCTATTATATCCTACATTATTTTGATTTGATCGAAAATTATTTCCAAAATTTTCGATTTTTGATTATATCATTATTTCTATAATTTTGGGAATTATGTTGATAATTATTTCCCCGTTGGAAATTTCGATTATTTCGAAAATTATTTTGTCTGAAAGTACCTCTACCTCTACTTTGTCCTCTAAAATTTGTTACGAAATTTGAGGCTGTTGTTAGCCGATGTTTTTTGAACCTCGAATTTTTTCTTTTGTTCTGATTCAAAAATTTCCCTTGGCAATCTGACGCTGGTTTTCCATTTTCCTTTTCATGAGTGGGTTTTCATGCAAATGTAATGGCGCTAAGAAACAGGGCGGGGGGTTAGTAAATCAGTACATTCATCTGTGAAAGACCCACGTGAGCATTGATTAAACTTGTTAGTTTCAATACGAGGTTTATAACCACATTAAACTTTGATAAGGTTCATCATGGCATGAATAACAATCTTCGAAATTTCTTTTAACAGCTCTAATGCTGTCCATCCTAAGTTTTACTAATTGGCGCATGTTGTCAGGTTCTGACAAAGATTAAAGCGACAGTCTCTTTACTCCGTTTCATTGGGAAACACAACGCGGACCCGGAAACCCAAGATAATGTTTCCGCCCCTCGATCACCAAATCATTATTTCCCCCTAGGATCTTGCATTTTGCCTCGATACGCGATTTATCCATCATTTGGATCTTTGCTGACTATCGGATCTTGTTTTTATGGCCAGAGTTTAGCCAATTATACTGGGCTGTGGTTTAAACCATTTAGCGTGTTTTTTAAGTCCTTCACTGACAATGGTGATTATTTATCCTTTCGGATTGTTAATCTCTCATGATGAGCTTTATGCTCAAAAACTTATTCTCTTTCGGCAGAAGAAATTCATCGGTTTGATTTTTTAAGCGTTCCATATCCCGTCTATGATTGCTAGTTCAGATTGGTACGTAGCATATCTATGATCCGTTTGAATTGTGGCTACTAGCCTGAAGTCCATCAATCCTCATTGGTTGCCCTCTATTACTTTAATTATTTGTTTGGCCGCATTTTCGAGGTTGATTTTTATCGTTTGACAGATCGCTGCGAGCTGTAGCAAAGTTCAAGCCTAAGGAGGACATTAAGGATTCACTATCATTTAACGCGAGTTCGTGTCTGAAAATAATTACCAATATACTTATTTGTTTGAAATAGGTTTAATTTGATTTTTGATGAATAATTATGTTTTCAGTTTCTTTCCTATAGGTTATCATATTTTTAACAGTATGTTGAATAAGAGTTAATGTATATGTTTGATATGAATTATTAATCAAATATATTGTGCATTTTTAATTCTAAATCAAATATAATATTCTATTTATTAGTTTTCAATCCTGTTATGGTACTTTTAGTCCGTAATCTCCCTCATAAATCATCTCCTGTATTATACATGATATGATTGTCTGATAAATCTAAAAACGAATCTGCCTTAAAGGATTGTTCGATGTCCGGCATGTTGTTTGATTGTGATAATTTCGTTAGAGATGATAATAATATAGTTCTAGCATATGTTCATTGATATCTTCAATTAGGAACCATGGTCGATTTGCATTTCTTTAAAAGTAACATACTTATTATTGAAATGTTAATTTTTAATGTGTTTTTTTATGTCAATCCTATAGGAGAATTTTGTCAAAATCACTTTAATTTTTGATTATACAAGTTATAGCGCCCCACTTTTTTCATTTTTCCATTAAAAAAGTGTTATCGATTGTTTCTTACGAGATGGAACTAGGCTGGCACTTTTACTTATCATCATGCGATACAGTATAGAATCTTCTTGCGTCTGTGAGCTACGAATTAATGGTAGGTTTCGCCTAAAAACATGAAATACCATGCAAAAATTTTATTTCCTAGGTCAAGATTATGGTGTTTTAGCGGCATAATGACATAAGCTGTTTTTCGGTGGAAAACAATATAGTTTCTTCCTTTTTAAGGGGTTATTTGTGATAGAAAATTTGATGGCCAATGCCTGAGATTCACAAATCGACTATAATATTTTTCACATTTTTTTATTTGCAAAATTAAGCCATTACAGTCGATATCTGGTATTCCGAATTTTGAATTATTAATTGAACCATGATTCATCGGAAAGTATTTTCTTCTTTATAGTCTTACTAAATCTAGAGGCTTCGTCCGGCCTCCTGTATGTTGTTGTCACATGGTTGAATTTGTAAAAATTACAATTTAATTCAATGGCTAATTTTTTTATGTTTTAGGATAACGTATTTAACTCTGGGACTTTGCTACCTTGAAAAAAGTCAAGAACACAGCTCATATTATTCACAAAGAAAATGTATTCTTTTATATTTTTTGAATTTAAATGGTATGTCGTAATTATGTAAGCTTCGATCGCTAAACATTCTTAATGTTTATATGTTTGTGTGATCCAGTACTTTTCAATTAAACGTTCGTTTCCTCTTGGTTAACTACCTACCCAACCACCGGCCATATTGGGCATCAGCTGATACCCGGTTATCGTTGTATTTCGACGGTTTGAAGTTTTATTTATACCAGTGTCTGGTTGTTTTTAGTAATTTTTCATTATTTTATCAGACCATATTCAAGCTCTTCTTTTAATATGTGGACAGGACTGTTATGTTGTACTCTATCACATGATTCGGCTTCGACTAATTTTTCGGTGCACCTACGTATTAAAGACGCATATTGGTTATGGACCAATAGGAATGAACAACATTTTTCCTTCTTATTTTTCTAATTGTTTCGTTCTTCCTATGTGATTTTTTAAATGTCCTCTAATTCTGATTTGCGAAATTTTTCCATTTTTCTATAGGAATTATATTAGTTTCTGATTCTGTGCAAATATCAAATCCTAAAAAATTGATTTGTCTGGAACATTTAAAGTACTTTTCTTTCCTAGACAATAAACCCCCATGCGGCTATATAGCCATACAGGTCATATTGCATATTTAGGGGCTAATTCTCCTTTTTCAATTAATCTAAATCCTTTGGGGTTAAACCTTTTTCAACGACAAGCCTATTCATCGAGAAGATACAATATACCGGGATATTTATGCTGCCTTAGGAAAGCTGAACTGCACAGTTATTTTATAACTGAAAGTCGCTGCACCCGGGGCGATGCCGAATGCTGTGCTCCATGAAAACAAAAAAAATAAAATTTCCCATCTGGAAATGGGTCTTTTTTGATTCTTTATCTAAAAGCTTGAGAAAAACACTGGAATCATCAAACTTTAGAGAGATAACATTCTTATTAATAAATAATAAGCTGTTCTGGAGGGTGTCTAGTTTTGCATGGACGGTATACGCTTGAGTTGTTTTTAAAACTTCCACCATCAAAGCAGACTCTGATTTATCTGAATTAGCGTTATATGCTAAAACAAGACTTAGTTCTAATTTTAGAATCTACTTCATTTAATTTACCTACAACTTAATTGCCCAATCGATCCCATTTTAATTGAGTTGGTCGTTTATGACCTCAAACGTTTCCAAAAGGTGATTCAGAATTGTTTGATAAAAAATTTTTCTCTTTCTAAGTACCATTATTTTTTTCGTATCCAACAGGAAAGTGTGATGTTAAATTTAGGGTTATGGCCGTCTATTATTAAATGGTTCTCCGGGTTAAGTCCCAATTTTCTATGTAACAATGCATAAGTTTCATTTTTTACTTAATCTTGGTTTGCTAATCGGTAAATTATGCGATTTCTTTTTTAAATGGTCGTGCCAATTTTGGTGGTATATATGCCTGATTTGTCAAAATTGCATATTTCCTGAATTTACATGTTTTATATGCAATAAATTTTGTTCTATCACATGGGAGGGGCAGTTAATGAAAAAATTAACCATATGGCCAGAAACCTCCAAAAACTACCAGATTTGAAATCTGTTTCAGAACGGAAACTTAGATTTTCCCAGTATTTGTTAATTTTTCATTTTTATGAATTTTTATCGAATTTCGTCTAGTAAAAGAAAGAATAGTCCTGCCATTTTCCTGTGTGTATGTGGGTATGCAAGGGTTTACGTCAAATGTTGATGCTTTACTGGCTCTAATTTTGGAGTATTAAATTTATTTTTGTAATCTAACCGTTTTTGTACATTTACCCGTTAATTTATCTACGTCTTTGCCACGTTTTCCCATCGTTACTTCATTCTAAAATTTTTATTTTTGATTAATTTTAAGACTTAGAGTTGAAAATTTTACTAATAATGGTTTTTAGGCAATTTCTATTCCGTATAGGATTTAAATTTTTATATAACATTTTTCGACTTTAATTCTTAATATATTTGAGTTGTGGTGATTTGTATTATACAAAGGTAATGTTAATGCTGATAATTTTGCCACCAATTTACAATGTTTTCGGTCCACGATAAGAATTTATCCATTTTTAATTGGTATATTTCAACTAATAATTATTGGTGCTTATTTGACAACATTTTTTGTTGAAAGTGCTTGCTAATTCGATCTATAGGATTTTCATGTTTTTTATTTCATAAATGAGCAATTAGTTATTTAACTTGATTTTTTCATAACTTGACTCATGTTAATCCCTGAATTCCAGTTCGTGTTCGCTGCATGGTTAAGGTTCTGGGGCGACTCATTATCTTGGCGAATTCTTCCTCAATTTGCTCGTCGATCTAAATTCCCTATCTCGGAGACCTGCTTCTGTTATTAATAATTTGGCTTCATTAATGTAAAATGCTATCTTTTTACCAGAATATTTTCCCTTTTCATTCTGTAAATGGCTTGGTTTTATAAACATAGCATTTGCCCATAGTCTAATATCTGTTTTATATTCATTAATCCAGATTTGCTTTTTCCCTGTGTCTATAACCAGGTGGTATTGAGACAATATTGTCTATTCTACCTACTAATTCGTTTATTACATTATGCGAAAACGGCCTAATTCGTCAGCCAGGCGGGTTCATAATTTGAAGATAATTTTGTCCAACTTTGAAAAATTGTCCCTACGGGTTATGAATTTTTTCATATTTTACACAAACAATTCCTAGCCTTAAATCCTGTTTGCCAAACCCTACCATATGCAAAAGAAAATTTTTGTCATATTGATAGTGTTATCTAATCGGTAATGTTCCATTTTCATTTATCGGGAAGTTCTCCTGGCCATTTCAACGAAATTGTGTGCATAAATTTGTCACTAACTCAATCGCGGTGTCGTGTCCATAGGTTTCTATGGTCACGCAACAAGTTCATTGATTAATGACTTAATAAGCAGGATATTTGCAAATGGGACATTTAAAAATTTTAAACCATTCTTTTTTCCTACGGGCTAGGGACCGATCAAAGTATCCCCTGTGACTAATACGGGGCTGTAAAACCCGTTATTTTTCGCACCGATGGGTCAGGTTTTATTCGATTTTAATTCACCTATCCTCATCATATAACAGTTTGGATTTCGTGATTCATCGGACATCATGTTAGCCTCATCGAGATAGGGATTTTTTGGAATAATCGAATTTCGCTTAATCATGTGGGTTTCTCGATAAATAAGCGTTTGACGCTTCTAAGTTCAAAAACTCACTATTACTTATCATAATGAGTCTTGGCTATCGTGGTCCATCTAGACTTCAATATGCTCTTAAAGTAAAATTTTTATTTTGGTACTTTTGAGTTGAATTGTTTTGAAATACTAACAATATATTTATTTTATTATAGTTTTCCTTTCCTATTGGATATAAGTTTACATTAAGATGCGTGGTATTTTAAACCATCCCTTTCCCATTTATTTTGTCCTCGATTGCAACTTTCGGTGGTACCCAGCATCAATTTTCCATTTGGCTAAACAGCGCTTTTGTGTGAGCTTCGACTGCTGGAATTTCATTGCCAGAAGTGTCAACGAGCGCATTTATTGTACCAACTTATAACTCGACGTGATCTTTTTCAGGTACTCCCTATATTATCCCATCTTGGAATATGGTTTAAACACCATATCAGACTGTAGGTCAAGTTCATTCAAGGATGACCTGATTATGTTTTCTACTATATTGCTCCATTCCGTATATGCCGGGTCTGACAAATGTGCAACCGCTTTTTAAGAAAATGAGACCTCTTCGTTAAGGTTATTAAATTTATATTGGTTACGTTCATTTTCGAAAATACACATTTTCTCATATTGTTTCAGATAGAAAAATACATAATCGCGGCCATATCCAAATAAGAGAGGGATCCTGAAGGACATACGTCGAGAGTTATTTCTAAATAATGAAATGAACCTCAGAGCTCGAAATGAGAGTCGTTTTTGTATAGATACTGGGAATTCCTTCTGGAAATAATATCATAATAATTATATTTCTTTCAATCTTTATAAATATATGAGTGTTCGATCCTATAGGATATTTTTTCATTGCACTTTTTATTGTTTATTATTCGTCCAATAACATTTTTTCAGTCAATATTTATATTTTCTAGAAATATAATTGGATTTGTTGAATTAACAATAATTTTTCGATCTATTTAGGGATATTGTGGAACAGTATATAATTATTTTATTTAGCTTATAACATATTCTTTGAATTCAAAAAATTCTGCGTAATCTTCTAAGGGCTGCTGTTCCACTTGTATTTTTTCCTCATACGGTTTGATGACTCGAAATATTGCCTGCGTACGTATCGTATGTCAATTTTTTCGTCTCTGTTTGAGCTATTGGGGCGGTACTTGCATTTGATCGTTAGCTGAATTTTCGCTTTCGGATCCAAATAAATGGTTTGTTTGTTCGGTTGTGGGTTCAGAGTTGTTATGTTGTCCTGTAGTCTCTTCTAAATTATTTGACTGTTAATAATTTTTCTTCATGGTTAATGAAAATCCACACTGTTTCGGCCTGACAAGTCCAGAGACATTCTGTTTTTGGGGGATTTTGTTCTGTTTATGACTTTTAATTGAATACCCAAGAATCAGATGGGAATAGGGAATTTCTCTTTTGGATACTACATTGGTCATTATGGTTTCGGAAGGAAGATCCAATGAGTCTGAATAGTTCGCAGTTTTCAATTTTGGGAGTTTTCCTTTTGACCAATCAACATAGTTGTGGGACCATTGTTCATTGTTTCTAGGCCACCCGTTTTGTATGAGTTGGTTGGTACGTTTATTGAAGTCGGTTTAAATTCCATTATTTTCTCTAGTGTGTACGTGTTACGCTGCTTGATTATATCAGTGCACCGCGCCAATTCATTCCTAGGTCGATTTTCAATTGACACCGGTAATTTTTCCGCTGGAAATATCAGAACTTAGGGCCAGGTAACATATTCTGCAATCCTCAATTAATGCGGTTTGCGCACATTGAACCGCGGTTTAAATTATATCTGCAAAAATTTTATCCCACGATGAGTAAACTCTTGTGAAATTGAGTAATTTGATTGCTGAATTCTTCAATTTCCAGGTGTTTCTACTAATGGGCTACGATAACTTTAACGAAGTCACTGATTATTATTACCCCGTGAATGTTCAGTTAATTTAGTCCTTAATATTTCTAATGACTAATCCAACGTTTGGGTCTCCGTAAGTTATTGCCGCGGCGGATGCCGGCCACTGACTCGTCAAGCTTAACTCTCCAGATTTTTTTCGTGAGACGTTCTAATTTTGGTTGCCAAATAAACGGAAAACTTTGGTAATTTCGGGTTTTTGTTCCCCAGGTCCCACAATTATTGAGCTTTTTCTGATAAAACTAGATTTATCTCAAAAACTCCAGTGCGAATGAATAATTTCGTTCATTCCTTTGATAATGTGGCCACAATCATTTGGGTTGATGCAAATTTGAGAATTTTTTTGAAATATTTTGCAAATTTTTTCCAAATTCATTCATATTTTCAAGACCCTGAGGTTAATTATTCTAGCCGTTGGTCTAGATTTGCTAATTTTTCACCTAAGTTTTCTGGGTTTCTAAGGTTCTAACAATTCTCTGACGCTTTTGTTATCAAAATCTAGTGTGTGACATTGTTATTTTGCGTCACATTTCCTTGTTATTACCATTTATTCTTGCGAAATTTTTGGTCGTTAAACTTTTAACAGCAAATTTATAGTAATGCCTTGCGTCTGACGAACTTATTCCACGGTTTTTCAGCCGGTTAATTGAGTTTGCATTTCCAATCAAACCATAAACATGTTCGAACATAGCTTTTGATTCCTTCAATGCATAAATCCGTCTCCTACAATATATCTATTATTTTGAATATATTTTAGTAATATTTTCAGTCCTAAAGGAATTATGAATATTTGTTATTAATATTATTTTTTATTTCTTTTTTTTTAATTCAATATTTTTATAAATTTCTACCTGGATTTTTCCGTTTCTTCATCGCCTTTTTCGGACTCACAGTCAGACATGAGCTCGAATTTGGTTCATTCTCGTCAATTTCCAACGCCTCACAGTCACTAATCTAGGGGTTATATCGGTATCAGTACCTACTGGGTGTCTGCGACTACTTTCAGCTCTGTTTAATTCAACATAGCTCAAGCTGCCACATTTCCTTTGTCATTTTTTCAGGCTTTTTGCCTTTAAGGACTGATCTTAATTCTTGGCATTTTTGCTTTTTCCCATATCCTGAAGCATTGATGTTTTGATCTGGTTACGATTGGAATGTTTTTTTTTAATAGTTACTTGTAAATATTTTCCACTTTTTTGATCCATATATAAAGTTAAATAGATTTTGTTCTATTTTAATTTTGTGGTGGTCCTGACACTTTGTATCATTTCATTGATATTTCTTTAAGATTTTATAAAAATTTCACTGTCATAGCGTTGATTTTGACGTACCGATCAAGCTCAATATTTACAATAAGTAATGTTTAAAATATTAAAACACTTACTTTACACTTACTCGCGGAAATTCAAAGTGAATTTCTGCCACAAAAGCTGTCTGCTAACCTGGTAAATCATTGGATTTTGATTCTTTGCCATATCAAACTAAACATTTTTAATATTTTATTCAAATCACAATCATACTCTATTTCACACTATTTTTTACTAATTGGCGCATGTACTTTTTTCGGTTGATACTGATTGGTCTTTGATACATAAATAACTAAAAAAAAGTGTGTTTAACTCTATACTCACTTTTAAACTTTTTGTTACTTTTATAAATTATTTCGAATTGAAATAACTTGCCAATTCAAAAAAATAATTTTTTGACATGAGTATATTATAATGTTATTTTTGTTAATACCTAAATTTTTGTGTGTTCTTAGAGACATTTACTTGGTGCCAGTAATTACTAGTACTTAATTTTTGTGCCGGTTGTTTTTCCGACAGGGTTTTTTTCCGATGTGTGATTTTGTCTGATAGTCGTTGTCCTTCGACAATAATAACACATTATAAATTTCTAACACCGATATTTACCATATATGGGTATTTCCTTAGGAATGAACTGAGCGTAATTAATTATATAATAATTGAGTCGTATTTAGGGTAAAGATTAGTTATCTTACGGAGCCATACGTTTATAAAAATTAACATACTTTAATTTTTGACTTTTTGCGAATTATTTTAAATTAAAAGCCCTTAAATGATTTAATTTCTGTATATCATTTATGGTCTTTGGCTAATTTTAAGACCGTGTTGGGCTATTAACGTTTTGTAGGTCTCTTTTTAATTTCGGTTCCTATATGTAGTACTTTAATTTTTATCATTAGTGTACTTTCTACTCCTGACTGGTAAAAATTTGCATCCTGCCCTTGCTATTGCATTGTGATTTTTCAGATTTATGCGAATAATTGACACAATGTTACTAGTAACGAGGTTTTAACTCTACTAGATTAATAATTATTGGGTTTCAATTTTATATTTATTATCCGTTTTTTGCGTGCAATTTTTCATTCCTGAGGTTTTTTAGTGGCAGTAATTTATAGGGGCAGGTTTTTAAATTATACTTGAGGTATTAATTTCCGGGAACAGCATCTTTATCATTTCGATTCGTTTTTTCGTCCCAAATTTCTCTGCTGACGAAATTCTTGTATTTCGTGCCGTTTTTTGCCAGAAGTTCTCGGACTTGAATTGTAATATTTTTAATGTTTTTGCATAGTGGATTTATAGATGTTAAATTTTTTTCTATATATTTTTTAGTGGTCCTGTATAATAAGCTGGGGTTAGATTTCAGCACAATTTTTATATAGTAAACTGGTTTTCCCTCCTATTGGTATTATTATTTATTCATTATTTTTGATGTTTTTAATTTTAACCTAAAAAACGTGACTCTTTCGATATTGATTCCTCCACTTCGATGTATGCTAACAATTTAGCTACCGTGGTGGGGAAGAATTATTAATTTTATTCCCCATTTTCACCACCATTTTCGCTCGTAAACTTGCTGGAGAATCGATCGGTCAACTCTTTTTTGAAGCGGTAACTTTGTTCCAGCCATTCAGGGTTGTGGCTTCCCTTTTCGATCCATTTTTCATATGTATTGAAAGCTCTGTTTCTGTCATAAAGAAAAATGTATTTTTATTTTTCCATACAGGTTTTGGTGCCAGAGGTTTTTTTTATATTTTAATTAGTACAATTCTTGACAATAGATTAATATTACGCTCTAAATGAAAATTATGTACTAATTTATTCAATTAACTTTCAGTTAGAATTTAAATGTAATTTGTTTGTAGAGGTTGTTTATGGTGTTTAGTTTTTAATCCGCGTTTTCTGTCCTAAAGGATTTCGAATTTGTTATATTTTTTCAAGCCACCATTAAATAAAATGCCGTTTTTATATAAATGTATAGTTTGTAATTTTATTCTTTTGGAATTGGCTTATTTCAAGTTTTTTAACTTCTCTACATAGTAATTGTTTCCCAGAATGATTTTATATTCTTAATTTTATTTTATAACGATTTCAATTCCTATATGGTCGGATATAAGATATTTTGAGTAAATAATATAACTTATACTTTATTATTATTACATTATGTTTTTATTTCTAATATTTCTAATACGGGCAAGTAATTTTTCTAAGCAATTTTGCTCAAAAACAAACTTTTTATTACCTTCTTCAAGTCTTTCTACCTGGGTCTTTATCATTTTTGAAATGGGATTGTTGTAGGCTGCACTCTCTTTTTCTGTTCCTATAGTTTTAGTTCTAATGTTCATATTTTTTCTGTATTATGACACAGTCCGGTGAATTGATCTATCTTGTTTCTTTTATGGTTTCAGGATATTATCCGCTGTGCCCTCTTGAAAACTCTTTATCAATACCAACTTGTTCATTAGTTGGCGTCAATTCTCCAAGCTCGGCCCCTGTTATTTTTTACGTCTGCAATTTTTTGTCTTGCGGTATACCGATTTTTATTATAATCGACCTTCGTTGTATTTCACGCCCATGTTATCCGAATTGTGCCTTTTGAATAGCTGGTTTCTATTTTCATAGCTTCTTCGCTGTAAGATATTTGAACTCAATTTTTCAATCCTAAGGACAGGGCTTGGAGTTGTCCTACCGCCCACAAATTTTCGTCCTGTTGCCTTACATTGCTCCAATGCTAGCGGTTAATTTGCTAATGGCTTCAACGTAGGTTTGATCTCAGTGTGCCATCATTATATATATTCTTTTACCGTGTATAGGGACGGTGATACGTAATGTTTTGTGACATGATATCTAGTTTATTTTTGCCGGGACCAAAACCTCCACTGTTTTATTAGGGTAGTTTTTGGTTTCATTTTTCAGAAGGTGGCTTAGTATAACGCCGCGTTGTTTGTAGTCATTTACTGTCCCTATATTGTTAAAGGTTTTATTGACCGAACTCAAAAATTCTGTCCTTTAGGATCGATGATTTTTCCAAATTTTTGGGTAAAAAGGTTGCCCATTGTAGATATTGATTAAATACATTGGAAAATTTACCAAGTCTCATTGGATCAATATCTTATTTCTTCCGTAAATGGCGACATTTGCCCACATTTGCCCGAATAAAACTATCAGCCTGTAGGTATTTACAGGAGAAGTTCCCTGGCATGACTTGGTTCTGTCCTATGGTTTCTTGAGGGGTATAATTATAGTAATTGGCCATTGAAAAATGTTCCAATTTCTTACTTAAAATTTTGGTTTTCTTTTTTTTTTCACCGTTTAAATTTGTTCCTCGGTAATTGGTCTTTCCATACTTCGTTAGTGGACCAGTTTTTTCGAATTTTTGTGGAATCTCTTCTTTTCAAATCTATTTAATGTCCTAAGCATATTTCCACATTGCCACTTTCGAACGGTGGATACCACTGACAGGTTTGTCCCTGTCAAACCCAAGTCGTACCAAACGCCGCCAAGCACTGATAGTCTTTTGCACAGTAGGGACATCTGTGCACTTAGAATCTCTATTTTCTTTGAGTTCTGCATTTTCGATTCTTTCGTAATTAGTACCCGAATCAGCTCTGGATACCTGGGACTTGGCAAAATGTACCAATTACTGACGATAGAAATTTGTCTTGTCAATATTTTTTGACCTTATTTCGCTCAAAAAACTTTTTGCGTGATGGCTGGAAATCCATGTTTACCCTATCTATCAATTCCGAAGTGCCATCTGGGTTATATTTTTACGGCAAGGGACAGTTCGTCCCCATACTTTTGGTTAGTATTAGCTCCGTCCAGCGTGTCACTACTTTCTGCGCTCGAATTCTTTATCCTATGGGAAGTGCGAATGTTTTCATGTCCATGTAGATTACTTAGGCCGAAATCGTAATCGGTTTGATCCCTAGATTGTCTCCTAGAAAGTGGACTACATTTGTAGATAAACTGCCCCGGTGGTTGGAACTATTCCAGGTCCTACTGGCGTTCTTAAATAACGTCCAAGCTCTATCGTCTGTCTTGATTCGAAATGAATCTGGCAGATTTTCGGTCCTTTTTCAAATCTGTTGGCCATTTTTCACATTTGCCGGAGGTTCAAAATAGGGATTTGTCTTCGTCATTTCGTCTCATTTTTGAAATGTGTCGATCTACGCATAATTTGGCAAATTCATGTCATCTTGTGTTTGGAAATGCCCATTTGCTACTTTTCAATCGTCGAAACGCGTTTATCATTTCTTGATAAGTAAGCCCTCCCCCAGAAAATTCCATTTTTTTTCCTCAAATTTGAATTTATCGTCTGCCCGCGATATTATTGACGGTTTCAATGTTTCCCAGTCTTTTTGTGGAGGGTAGTAGGCGTTAGTTCAGGTTATTTTTCCTGTTCGTCTGAAAATAATATTATTTTTGATATTTTTTATTATAATTTAAATGTTTCATTAGAACTTTTAAATTTTTTTCAGAAACCATAATTGTAATATTCAATTATGTCTATAACCGTAGTTAAATTATACTTATTCGTGCTACCTACAGTACTGTTAGGTAATGGACCAATCATTCATGTGGCATTTAGTAATTATAATTCTCGTCCTACCATAGGGATTAAGTTTTGATTTCGGTGATATTTTTAAGATTTTCGAATTGATTCGTGGACTGTCAATTGATGGTTTAGGCAGCTGCTATTCTGATTTTTCCAATCCTTTAAGGGGTCCTTCAGATTATTCATGATTTTACTATTTTATACTTATATTTGTATTATTTATTGAGATTTTAATAAATTTTCAGCTACCATAATAAGTTATACAAGTATTATGTTTAAATGATAAATTTCGTTCCTATGGATTATTATTATTCAACTGATGCGACTAATGAAATAAAGGTAAATCGATATTTTTTATTTGTTCGGAATAAAATTAAATCTTTATAACTTAACTGATAATTTCCAATATTAATTTATATTTTAATTTCCTCTGGCTCTGGTGTTATGTTGATCTGTTGCCATGTTCCGGGATATTTCGTAAGTCTTTGGGTGGCAAAGTTAACGCCGCAGTATTTGAATTCTTTCGGATTCTACGTAGAAAAACCGTGTTGCGAATACCACTGGAAAAAGACTGTATTTCTTCTTGTAGGCTTATTGTTAGCCTGTAAGGCTTTGTGTAGCGAGCAGTGTTTTTCCCCTTGGCTTGTGATTTTATTACAGACATTTTTTCCGGCCTCGACATATTCGAAGTGAGTCACATTGTAGGGTCTGTGCCATGATTTTTATCAGCTAGGACTTGAAAGATTAACGTTGTTGGCTTTATTAATTGTGTTCCAAAACTGTAATGATATTTTTAATATCAATAGTATCGCCGCTTCCTGCAATATCCTAGGACCTGGATCCACTCGGCATTTTTTAGGACCGGCATTTTTCCATTGCGTTTATGCGTTTTCTTTATTTTTTCTTTTCAAAGCCTCTAGGATCTCAGTCATTATGGCCGGAGACATTTCTTTCGTCGTTTATTCAGAAATTCTGATTCTGTCGTGCAGGTATTTTATTTTGCTTTTTAACTTCTTGACGTAAGGACAATAAAGGCATGGGATTTGATCGTCCTCACCTTGACAATTTTTCTGCTAATTTCCATTACACTTTGTATTGAGAAATTTTTTGCTTTTGTTCGTTTCCTGTTGGGTTGGTAAATTGCCGCTCAATTTATCCGCATTTATTTTTCAGTTCGTTATTTTTGTTAACGCATTCTGTGATGGTATTTTGATTCCATTCGGCCTCGATCAATTTTGTTTTAAAGCCAAATCGATATTCAATTCGAATCCTATGGATTCTATACCATTTTATATCAAAAAGTTCTAAACCCCAGGCTTCGCAGAATAGCTCTGAGTTCACCAGAAATCTATGATTCTTTAATGCCCATACTTTTGGGATTGTCGGATCATACCGCCATATGATATAGATATTTCAATATTTCGACCAGCATCAGTTTTGCCCTCATCCGATTTATTGTTGAAAATGTAATCGTCGAAAATTATGATACCTTGCCGCCTCACATCGTTTCCAGTTCCTGTCTATTGATAATTTCTAATTTATTGTATAGGATTTGAGTGTTATTTCAGGCTTTGTTTGATCAATTTGTCCAGTTTCTATTACGGCGGGTTGGAATTCTTGATCTTGGAGAAATTTTGAGGGTCCTTGTAGGAGTACCGTTTTTGTTCCCTAAAATAAGTTGTTATTTATAATTTACTTTTAATTTGATTTAATTTTCTTAACCTATTAGAATGTTTTATCGATGTTTTTTTTATTTTTTAATTTAAATATTTTTAATTACACCGTGATTTATTTAAATTCTTAATGCGTTTTTTAATATGTTAATTTTAATAGAAGATTTTACAAGGACTATTGAATTTTGATAGAAAAATTTTTGTTTTAGACCAATGCGATTCTTTAATTTTTTATCCCTTAATTATACCGTAATTTCATGTATAATATTTATGGTTTATATGATTAGTAATTACGTTTTAATTATTTATGTATATTTATATTTACCTGATTGGCTAACTATTGCATAGGTCAAAAGATTCGCCATTTTGAGCCCAATAATTCCAGGAACCACGTTGTTCTTATTTTGAAATATTTTTCTCTTCCTTTTAGGATATTGGAAATTGATCTTCTTCGCAAATTTAATCATTGCTGAAATTAAAATTGTCGGAGGTCCAATCCTTCCAGGAGCTGTATTACTTTTTTTCACCATTAAGTGATTTCTTTCGGAACATTTTTCCAAAAAATGGGGATTTCAAGGTTTTTTACCTCCTCCATCATCGCATGAATGTAAATTCTTCAATGAGGCCTTTTTGAGCGAGAATCTGGTGTAAACTCTTCCCCATTCTCGCTTAGTAAACTGGATCTAAAATAATTAATATTTTTAGAAACTTGGTTATTTTAGGTTCTTTAATTGATTGTTTTATGATTATTAATAACAATAATAGAATTATTATTCATTAAAATTTTAATTATATATAACCTTATTGAGTTAACATTTTAAAGAAAAAGGCGATTTTAATTTTCAATATTGTAATTGAATTATCCTTTTGTACTCGCGTTTCAATAATGATTATGGTGATATATTCTTTTGTCATATTCAAATAACCTGTCAGTTTGTAATATTAAGTTTTTAACACTGAATCATTGGGTAGTTAATTTGTGTCACTGATAGTCAATTTCGGTTCCTACACGATTGCAAGTGAATTCTAATATTTTTTGTACGTAATAATTTAAGGTACTCTTTTATGGTTTTTATAAGAGTATATGCATAGTTTTTATCAGCATTAATTATGTGATCATTGTTATTTAATTAAGCATCTGTATATAAATCTAAATTTTTGTAATTATATAACAGGTTTAATTTTGTGACACCTGTTATGACTTATCATAACCTTATTTAAAATATATTTTCCACTAAATGTGGCACCTGTTTTTTCGGCACCTGTTAGACTAGTTATAACATTATTATATATTTAATTTATCACTAACATGTGGCACATGTTTTTTGGCAGTAGAGAAGTTAATTACTTTCTATTAAATGGAGTGATTTTATTTATGTTAATTATCATCCATTTAGATTAGAATTAGTATTTTTATAATAATGAAATCCATCTCGTAATTCTAAATAAAATTATGTTATCCTATGTTGGATAATATTATAGTTACCTTAGTAGAGTTAAGACCCTTTCTAATCTCTACTGAGGTACTAACTGTCCATAGAAAACGAGAGTGGGTTCAGGATTGGGTAAATCTATAGGAATTCTTGATATTTGATAATATAACTGAAAATATTTAACAATATTGATTTGATTTATATTCAATCTGAAGTTAAAGTTTTTAATGTTACCTAAATTGAATTAGTAAATATTATTGAATTTTAGATTGAACTTAATAACATTATGAAATTCTATGTTAATTAGAAGTTTATGAACGAATTGCCTTTAATATTCATTAGCTGCGAATTTTTTATTTCATTTGTGAAAATCATTCATATCATTCAATTGCTACAAAATGTCAAATTTTCGGCCTTAAGTTTTAGTTTGTAATAATTAATTCCATTTTCAGATTTAACCTCATATCATAATTTAATTATTCATTATTCACCTTTCACAATCTTGAATTCGCCCAAATCTCTATTCTATTTCAATTTCCTTCGGTAGTGATTAATGTCATTCGGTGTTCCAAATAGTTACTTCGATCACTGGTTCACTATTTCGCTTCCATAATGTGGGGTCGTGCAAAATGTACTAATTCGAAATTCCTTTAGGATATTTGTAGGGGCTCCAATCCTCATTAAACTTTTTACATTTTGGAGTAAATCATCGTATCTTAATCCACTTTGTTAATGGTATTATCCATTATTCCAATTTTTAATGATAGACCATTTTTTGATTTTTCAGAATTTGCACATAAGTTTCTGCTGGTGTCGATTATATCACACGCTGTTTCTGAGGTCGGTATGTATCTTTCAATTTTTTTGTATATTGAAAGTAACCAGTCATTTCGACTGTCTATGCTGAGATTTAATTTTCCAATAATAATTCCGGAATAGCTCGTCTCAACTCAGTTTCTGCTCAAGAATTTCTGGTCCCTATAGGATTTGTAAATATAAAGGATATCACCTTCCAGGTTTCGAATAACTATTTAGTTAGTTAGCCTTCGTTAACCATAATTTTGGAGCATATCGATTTGATTTGTTGGAGCACTTTTGTAGTAGTTCCGAAGCAATTTTTCTTTTCGGAATTTATTATTTCCAGGAAATGCCGACGATGCGTGACTTTTCGTTCACTCTATAAATTAATAAATTTTTAATTTTTAATATGTTTTTTAATATATTATTTATTTATACCTAAATAATTCGTTAGATATTTATTAATTAATAAGGTAATTTTAATAAACCTATAGGGTAGAAGTTGGAATGGTGGCGATTTTTGCGTTTTTAGTGTCATCATCCTTTTAACCGTTTCCAGTAGGTTTTCCGATCTGATAATGTTTCTGCCATTACTGTACTTGGATTGACCCCTTTGCTCGGAGGGTACCCTCAACCTTATTCATCTCCCGATTCCATATTTGTCAATCTATAATTAATATAGTGATTATATGTTAAATAATGAACTTTTTGTTATTATTATTCATCCTGCAGGATATTATGTGGAACAGAATAGGTATAAAAACCCTATGATTTTATTACTAATTACTATATTTTTTCACAAAAACAAAAGGTGTTTATAACAATATTGTCAATGTGCGGGCTTATTCTCATTAATAGTTTATCTACAATAAATTTAAGGTTTTTCTTACCCTTTTTTATACTCTTATTGCTATGTAAAGATTTTGTCTCTAATTATTTCAGCACCATAAATTTAATTCGATCCTTTTGGGAAATGAAATGTAACGTATTTAAGGTGAGATATTTTGTAATATCTTGTTTTTAATTTTCAATGCAAAATCTCTACCAATAATTTATTTTATTTAAATTGTGATGTTTATAAGTTCATAATTAATATTTTTTCTATTCCTTTGGATATTTTCGGTTTTAAATTTTAAGTTAAAAATAATGCGTTCTCGGCGTTGTTTATAAATTTTAACCAATGGTAAAAAACTTTTTTTATTATTGAAGGTTTATACTTTCGTAAAACATAATCTTTTTATTGAATATAACTCTAAAAAATAGAGCACGTATTTTATTAGGTTATTGTCCTGTTTCGTGCCTGTTTTGGCCTATAGTAGTTCCTGGTTTGTTGTCAGCCTATTGACTGCCGCCTATCTTATGCCGTTCTAGGTTTTTTTGGTACTACGGGGCTTGAACCCGTATAGGTGCGCTTTCTTAGAGAGTTCTTTTGCCCTCTGCGCTACCGTTGCCCTTATATCTGCCTTTTATAATTAATTTGACTATATTCAATTCCTAAAGGGAAGTATAAATGGCAGTATTTTCCCCACACTTGGTAGGTTAATTTTATTTTTGAGGATTTTTCGAATAAAAAATTGACTTTTAATTTATATTATTTTGGTATGTAATTATTCAAATATGGGACCTTTTTTGCAATTGTTAAGGTGATTTAACTATTACTATGGCCGTAGTATATAGGGGATATTTCTCTGCAACATGGTTACTGGAATATTTCTCTGACATAATGTTACAAAAAATAAAATAAAATAATAAACAATTTATCGTAATACAATATCTTGGCTTTTCTGCTTTTTTCAATTATTAAACCAATCACGGGCCTTGTTTATTTGCACGTAGTACTGATCAAAATAACTGTCGGAGCATTTGTATTTCAAAATAATTCGGGGAGTGCCAAATTAAACCCAGGGTAGTTCTAGTTTATGTCTGGCTCGTAAAGCCAGACTTTCCGAAAAATTTTTTGGGCCCTCGAGCTTTTCGCCTCCCGGGAAATTTTATAATAAATAATGCGATCTAGAGAATTTAGTCAATTTTGTTATGAAACAACAATAGTTATCCTTTTGACTATTATTGTCTTTCTGCTAATCAATGATTATTCCGAAAATTCTTACTAAAATATCAATCGGAAACCGCTTGAAACCGATATTTCTTGCGTTTTGAGACATCTGGACGAAATTAAAATTCGCCCTTGAGAGTCTTATAGATAATGAAAATACAAGATTATTTGAAAAAAAAATCATGAGAATCGGTTAATAGACGAAACCAAAACATAACTTTAAGGATTATTTGGCACTTTTCTTAGTGCCGTCAGAGCTCGTTTGTGCGGTCAAAAAATTTTTTGTTTTTTTAGAAGGTGACCAACTTGAACACATTTTCTCGCGATCTAGTTGTAAATGAACAATTTCACATTCTTAGTTTGTTCAGCGAGGCCGATTGAAAAATATCTAATTTGCTTCCCACCCCCTTAAGTCGACAATCGAGTATGTGATTGGACACTTGCGCACAAAAGTTATGACGCGTGCTGAGAAAGACTCAATAGGGGATAATTTTCGAATATAAGGGGCTGCTGGTCAAACGTGTTAACATTTAGGAAATCAAAGTTAATCTTTTTAGGCGCATTTTTTACTTTTTTTAATTTTAATTTTTTGAAAATATTTTATTTCATAATAAAAAAATATTCACGCTTAATCAAGCGCGTTCAATTGGTCAATATTTTGCCCCATGTTTTGATCAAGATTCGACTTCATAATTCCCGAAAATAACCAACTTAACCAGAAGAACACCGATTGCATTGTAAACAGAATTAATGAATAGATATTTATTATCTAACAAATATAAACCTGTGCAGTTCTCATGGTTACACACTTTAAACTATTCTTGTTATTCAGTTCAGAGTATTCAACAAGTTCATTTTCTGAAAATTATACTTGGGTGGTCTGCTTTCTTAATGACTAGATCATGCTTTAGATAATCGAAAATTCGCCATTAGTGAGAAAACGTTGCAGGATTTGATACCTTCAATCTGCAAACATCAGAGTTATCTAAATTAATTTATAATAAATCAGCAAAACCTATATAATCGAAGAAGTCTCTCACAGACCATGTACAGTATGTCTGTGACCAGTAGGGTTGCCCCCCAAACTTTTGAAACCTGGCATTAACTCGTACGGCTTAGAAGGTGCAGTTTGTACCCAGACTTGATTTCTGCCATCTAGCTGGCCATTCTGAAGAACTCGAGCCATATATAGCAAAGTTTCGATTATTAACATATTTTTTTTATTATTTTAATACAATTAGCCAATTTGCTATACAATTGTAAAAAAAAACAAGTTTTTTTTAACGCATAAAAAGGCATTTAATGGTTATAAGAAAATAAAAAGTTTGCAAAAATGACCTCCAGTTACACACAAAAGTGCAATAATAAGATGAAATTAGCCTTTTATATTATATTTTGAAACCTACCTCATATTAAACTTCGAATGATTTGCTATTGCTTTTGTCCAAAAAGAATTATTATGTTTATACAAAAATTCTCTAGTAAAATGCTTCTTTTAAATTGTTGTGGAATATTTTATTTCTCGTTCAAAGGTCAATTTCAAGTTCATCGCTATTAAATCTTGAATGTCCACCAAAATTAATGCGGAAGGTCTCATTTGAAAATAATAGCAACTATGGGTCAATTATGTAACTTAAAGGTCACTAGGAGAGCAAAAATGGGTCAGATTTCACAGGCGGGGATTTTTGCTCTGTGGCGCCCTTTCAGTAAGAATTGACCATAGTTGCTAAGATTTTCATCAAAAAAGTCGGACCCTTCCGATCTCTTTTGAGGTACCTTACAAGGTCCTCTAAGATGAATTGGTAATTTGATATACGATACACCATATACGGTATTTGAAAATGTACTCAACTTACGTCAAAAACATTTGTTGTGAACTTTAAACGGTTTTAAGACTTTTTTCTAATCACCAACAAAATTCCGAATAAAATCACGACGAAATAAATCCAAAAATAAGGTTTGAAAATATGGTCATAATAAATCCCTTATTTCTTGAAAATAAGATCACGTGACGTTTTTTGGCAAAATGCCTGTTCATGCTTCAAATATTCTTCAGATTTATGTGTTATCTAGTTCTTTCAAAATTTTTCGTCGTTAATTTGAGTCCTATTTGTGTACTTGAACCAAAACCTTATTTCTAATTTGAAGTCCACGAATCGTTTTTGAACTTGGTTAATGGTGAAAAAAAATTTAAAAACTTTCAAAAAAACCTCTTCACTTTCTTCCAAAGAGTGATTTTCAGCAATTTTGAAAAAAAAATTGTTACTATTTTGCCGTACCCTATTTCTTGAATATACGGTCACGTGATATTTTTGCGGCAATGGTGTAATGAAAAAAAAAGGCGTCTTAGAATTTTTTTCTGATCACGATGAAAAGGTGTTAGTTTGCGTGATTTCAGAAATTTTTGCAAAAAAATAAGTACTGTAATACAGTAAAAATTTATTCAAAAAAAAAACGCACAAATGTCATTTTGTTTTTTAAAGTTCATCGATAACTTTATACATTAATTACTGTTCTATTTAATGATTAAAGCGTCGTTAAAATACATAAATGTCTGTGGAATATGGCAGCTGCGATGGCAGAAAATCAAGTCTACGAGTTAAGGGAGTGGGCGTCGATAATAACGCCTGTTTTTTTTTGAAGTTTTCAAGTGGATTGTGAACAAATCTGACAGGGAACAATCTATTCAAATATTCTCTTTTAAATATGTAGTTCATCTCTTTAAAGGGGGTTCTATAGGCAAAAATGTGACTGTTTGAATTGCTTATTTCTCTCGCCATAGAATAGGAAGTAAATAAAACATTCTGATAAGCTTTAGTTCGTATCTCTGGAAGACGTGAATGGCATTATTTTTAAGATAGCATGTTGAACCAACCGCGTAAATTGAGTTAACCTAGGAGCAAAATTTCTTTTGAAAAAGCTGTTATTTTTTTTTTCGTCCTATTAGGAAATGTGTCAAAATTGACCCATTATATGGCGAAATTCAAAGGCGGAAAAAACTGTTAATAGCTTCCTTATTTTTATTATATTTCTCATAAATTTTTGACCCACGGAAAGTTGTATTCTTTTTCATGCTTACATGGTAAATATTTTCCGTGCAACATATGAGTTTTTTCGTAATAATTGTTTAACAAAATCTGTTCTGTGCCTGATTTAACGCCCTTTCATTTTTTAACTCCTAGCGAAGTACAATTTGAAAATTTATTTTTGACATCCAATCGTCCAATCAGTTTTTTAAACCAAACGATTTCGTAAGTTGAATGTTTTTGGAAACGGTATTATAAACTATGACAAATATTTAAACCTTCGAGCGCTAGAGCAGAAAATTGTTTTTATTTTTCGACACCAATTTTTGGTTAATTTTTTGACGATTTTTTAGTTTATATGACTAAAAAAGCTCTTTCTAGTTCAAGAGAGAGATACGACTTGCCGTATAGAACCATATATACTCAAAATAGCTTGTTTCAAATTTAGTTGAAAAAAATTTTCCAGAATGTTAAATATTTTTTCAAGATTTTTAATTTCTTTCATATAATAAACAATCTACGGGAGATGCAAAAATTCTTAAAATCCAGTCAAAATAATTGTCAGTACAAAAGATATGGGCTGCCTATAGAAGGGGGTGGATGATGTCATCATGTCATTGACGGTACCACTCAGGGCATCAGATAATTTAACCTACGCTCATAAAACGATTTTTAGTAGGCGTCCCAAAAAGCCTACTCCTCCTTCGTTTTATTTTTTTTTTCTGTTACTTGACATTCATTCTTAATATCACCCGCCCTCAGAGTACAAATCCTAAATATTTGAAAAATGCGAAATCTGAGCATTTGATTGGTTGATCCTTTCTTAATCTGACCAATGAAATCGGCCTATTCCGCAATCAAGGGTTTTGATTGGGTGCTAATATCTTGCGTTGTTTGTATCATTCAAATATTTAGGATTTGTACTCTGAGGGCGGGTAATCCATATAAAAACAAAACTTCTCCCGGGCCAACTTTTTGAATTTATGCAAACAGCCAATTTGGGAGACTCACTAGAAAGCCTACTCCTACATTTTTCATGGAAATTTTAAATTTATGCTGTAAAGTCATGACAAAGCCTGGCTTAAAATACTCTCCGGCCAACTTTTTGTAATGGGGTCTCGAAAAACGATGAAAAATTGAATTTTAAACCTTTTTAGGGAAATATTAAGAGCTCAAAGTGTTTATTCGCAAAATTAAAAGTTATTAAACATTTCTAGATCGAAATTGGCACCTTTCATTCTAAATCCTCTCTAATTTTACCCTTAATTTGGACCCCCGAAAACCGACTTTTCTTCGAAAAAATCTAAAAACCAAAAAAAAATCTTAAAATTAAAAAAACTTGGCAGAAAATTCACTACAAAATAGGTGTATCAAAAAGTATTATACTTGAAGCTGAGATATCGACGCCCACTCCCTTAAAATCGGAAGTTCCGATTCGGAACGCCCTTGCTTAGTGTACCTAAATTGGTCTGCGTTATTTTAGGCCAATTTGAGTACAGAAAGCACGGGCGTGCTTAGTGTACCCGAATTGGTCTAAATGAAAATATTTTGTAAAAATATTCGTCATGATGACGCGTCATTATGGTGCCCGAGGAATTTCACCGATTGCTTTGGAGCCATTCCCTGTTCTCCTAAGGTATTTTTTTATAGGGGCTACACTGATTTCGCCGCGAAAGATTTCATTTTTAAAATCAAAATAATATCGGATCAAGTGAGCCATAGATTACAATCGAGTCGGATCAATTGATACTAAAATTACGACTGGACCGTTTAAAGACACCATGGAGTTAAAAATATAACATTTATTTATGTATGACCATACTTCAAGACTTAAGGGGGTTGTCCATGCTGGAAAGGCTTTTTCGAAGGCTCATAACTTTTTATTCCTTCATAAGAATCTTATAAAAATCTCAGGAACAGTAGTTCGTAATCTCTGGAACACATTCTACTTCTGACTTTTTTATAGCATGTTCGACCAACCGGTAACTTGAGTCAACCGCGAGCAAAATTTTTTTTGTAAGTCCTATTTTTTATTCGCTTATTTCAAAACACGTCATTTTCGGAATGTAACAAGCCCAAGGGGTGGTGAGCAAGAAAGATGTGCAAGCATTTTTTGAATTTCGCTGTAATCGACAAAAAAAGTGCGCGAAATCGAAATTTTGAATATGAAAGTGAGAATTAGACAATTTAAAGCCACCAAAGATTCCTTGGGTCGGTTGCTGAAAACGATATAGCAACTATGGTCTGATTTGAACAGAAACGGTGCTAGAGATCAAAAAAATAATTTGATGAAAAAGTTTATTTTTCTGGGAATCCCGCTGTGTTTAAAATCAGACTATAGTTGCTAATATCGTTTCCAGCAAACTCAAGAATATTTTGGTGGCATTTTAAATGTCTAATCTCACTTCATATCAAAATTTTCGATTTCGCGCACTTTTTTGTCGATTTACAGCTTTAGGACTTTCAAAAACAAAATTTTGCTCGCGGTTAGCTCAATTGACCGGTTGGTTGAACATGCTATGAAAAAAGTCAGAAGTAAAATGTGTTCCAGAGATTACGAACGACTATTCCTGAGATCTTTATAAGATTGTTATGAAGGAATAAAAAGTTATGAGCCTTCGAAAAAGCCTTTCCATCATGGACAACCCCCTTAAGCCTTTCTTTTGAAATTTCCCGTGCTTTCTGTACCCAAATTAAACTGAATAAAAAATTTGAATTCAGAAAACACGGGCGTGCTTGGTGTACCCACCTAGGCAATGTATACTGAGGACACAAAAAGTCGGTCGGCCAATTTGGGCACACTAAGCACGACCACAGTTGTGCTTTGTAAAAAATAATGTTTGACCGTTCTGCAAATTCTTGTACGTGAGAGTTGATTATGGTTGCGAAAGATATCATGAGTTTGCAAAAAGACGACATTTATTTAGACATTTTGATTCACCCTGCATTCACACACTATTTCGTAACAAGCTATGATATAATTTCAGGTTTGAGGCTCTTAAAATGACCGCAAGGTGCCATTTGAATATATAATTCAAAAAAATACCAAAGCGAGTTATTTTTGGAAAAAAATGTCATTTTATCTCGATTTTCGATTATTCCAGGGTCTCATAACTCTGTTTTAAAAATACTGGGATTGTCATTAAATTAATGCGAAGACTTAACGATTTCTAGAATTTGTCTCAACCGATCAAAACGCTGGATTTTTTTGAAACTTTGGTCGACTTAAAGTTGAAGTAATATAATTATCGATTTTTAGTTCCAGCCAAATATAAAAAAGAGAATGACCTGGGACAACGTGATACCAGGCTTGTAAAAGATTTGGCTTTTGCGTCGGTTTTCCATCCCGTTTTTGTGTAGGTTAAAGCAAAAGATAGAAAAAAAGTGGGGATGGTGAATCCGTTCGGGGAGGATCCCTTTTACAACCATGCGAGAGACTATTCCAAAAGATTGATTTAAAGTCAATTTCAAATACTCACTGCGTAATTGCGCAGGCCCTACAATCAAAATGCCCTGCAGATGAAAATTTCGTGTTTTTCATGTAATTTTATTGTTTCAACAGTAAATCAGTAACAAATAATGTTAATAACTCGGCTCAGGAGGCTTCTTATGCTTTCTGGTTCGCGATCTCCTTTTCGTATTTTTCGGCATTCTTGTTGGCTTTAGCTACATACTTTGACTTATCCTCCATAGCGGTCCATTTCGCCCCAGCTTTCTTCATAAACTTTTTGTTGTTCATGATTTTGCCAGTACCAGTATGGGCCTTTTTGAGAGCCTCACGTTCGTCTTTGAGAAACAGAAACCAGGCCGAAACTTTTCCCTTGACCATTTTGATTTGAGTGAGTATTTATTTTTTATAAAAAATAATTAATTAAAAGTAAATTTTGTTTTTGTAATATCCTTAAAAACGACCGTATTTAAACCTCAAATAGAGCTCTGGCACGCAGCTAGCTACTAGAGCGACGCCAGCGGCCAGCGTCGGGCCTCTCTTTGGTTCCTCCCCATTGGCGAGTCGCCAACCCACGACTTTAACAATTTTAACTTAGCAAAAATATGATTTTTAATTAAAAAGTAAATCCAAAACACATTTTATACATTCATAAGTCCAAAGACTATGGTCCATAGCCTTTTCAGACAGTGGAGATTATTTCTAAGAAAATATTATAAGTGGTACAATCATCCGACCGGTAAAAAGTACTCAAATTTATATTGAGTTTTTCGATGATTACAAACTAGGTAAAACTTCATATTTTTATGAATCAGCGAAGGTAGAAAGGCTTGTTTTTTCACAAGATCTGTGTAGAAACCGGAAAAATAAAAACTTTTTTTTGGGAATCGCAGATAATTCCTTATTTTTTCAGCTGAAAAACATGACAGACGTTATGTTTTAAAAACGACCATCTTCTTTCGGAAGTTCATAAATGTCCAAAAATTATTTTTTCAAATTGTCTTGTCAAAATAATTCTCTAACACTTTAAAGGCCAGAAAATTGAGATAAAAATAATAGTTTAAAAGGGATCATCCCCACTTTAAGGGCCGAGTGGACAGCCTAGTAGACATCCAGATTTGAATAAACTTCAAAAACTAAAGCAGGACATTTAAAAATCAGGATATGTTTTTCATTTTTAATTATGTTTTACTTTATAAGTCTGCTTCTGAAAATACTCAACAAAAACGGTTCAATATAAAATAATTATTGTTTTATCATCAACTTTAGACAGCAGGTTACCTGCTGCAGATAAGTGCAACCATCGAATTCAATTTATAAAATTTGTTTTTATTCATCAAATTTGTATGTACAGTCCACAACCTCTAACTGGAACACTTACCGGCCTAAAGAGAGATGCCGCTCTATCGCTAGCGTGCGCTGCCACGAGCTGCATATTTGAGGTTTAAAATACGGTCGTTTTTATTAAGGACTATCACACAAAAAAATTTACTTTTAATTAAGTATTTTTTATAAAAAATAAATCCCATCAAATCAAATGGTCAAGGGAAAAGTTATTCGGCCTGGTTTCTTGTTTCTACACGAGACGGAACGTGAGGCTCCAAAAAGGCACATACTGGCGACTCGACAAATCATGAAACAACAAAAAGTTTATGAAGAAAGCTGGGGGCGAAATGGACCCGGCTAGTGTGAGGATACTCAAAGTATGTAGCTAAGCCAAAAGAATGCCGAAATGTAATACGAGAAGGAGAATCGCGAACTCAGAAAGCTAAGCAGCGGTCCTGAGCCGAGTTATTAACAGTTATTTGTTAGCTTTGATTATCTGTCGAAACAATTAAAATTAAAATAAAAAATATTAAAATGAAAAACACTTTACAATTTTTCATCGCTGCAAGGGCATTTATATTGTAGGGTCCTGCGTAATACGAGTATTTTTAATTGTTGATATAAAAGAACGTTAATTTAACTTTACTGAAAACATGGGCGGTTTTGTTATACAATACCTTGTCTTGGAGACGCGTTATTTGTAACGAAAAATCGTGAGCCTTATCAACCAAGTCAGCCGGATCTTCAAGCCAAATGTATCGTCAAGTTAAATCGAGAACTCCTAAAAAAACGGTTTCCAAGATTAGAAATGTTATTGAAAAATCTAGAAATATTTTTAAAAAAACTTTTTTTTTGTTTTTGGAATAGTCCAGGAAATTGACATTTTTCTAGGCACGTTGTTTTAACAGTAACTCACACCGGAATTTTATTTAAAAATTTACAAATATTATAAATATCGAAATAAATTTCCGACAAAAATACTAGTTTGTATCTTCTCATGCGAGCAGATCTACGCGAATAGCAGTTATTTCTTAAAAATTGCGACTCCATTTTTAAGTTGAAAAGCGGCATTCAAAAAAATTGACCTCATTTTTTCTGAACTAGATGGTTTAAGGGAGTGTAGTGTGGCGGTTTTTGTAGCAATGTTTTAGCAGAGCGAAATATAAAAGTAAAAAAATGTGAAAATTCGTGTGTTAAAGTATTTTCCAAGTTATTTTTCTTAATTATGTTAATAAATAATGTTTCTGTCAGTTCTATGTGCTAATTTATTGACGCCGCAAACAGTGCAAATTTGAAAAAATGACCCGCATGGGGGTCAGATGTAACAAGTAAATATGACAAGTAAAGTCTCATGAAAATTCCAAAATAAAAAATTATTTTTTCCTTATGTAACTCCAGAATGTCGATATTGAGATGATTTTCGGGCTCCTAAATTGTCAAAATCTCAATAATTTGAGATCTTAGGCCCCAAGGAGTCTTCAGGCACCAAAAAACACTTCAATTTTCCGGCAAATCATTTCCACCTGGAATTAATTTTGAGCATATGAACCCCAAAAAGTCAAAACTACATGAATGACCCTAATCAGGTCATAATTACATGTCATTATTGAAAGAAAATTTAATGACGATTCCGACCCAAATAATTAAAATATTTCTTTAGTAACAAATGTAATTATGAACCCCGTGCAATTTTCGGCCTCACCAGTTTCAAAACCTCAATATTTCGAAAAACCTTGACATATTCCAACCTTATTTTTCAATTATTTCGTCACGTGATTTTTTTATTCGGACTTTGTGTAGATAAGAAAAAAGTCTAAAAAAGTTTGACCCCTTTATCAACAAATTTTTCGAACGAATTTTTTCAATTACCGTAATCTAAATTAACCGTCAATTTCAAAGTTCATCGTAGAAACTTTTTAAGTACCTCTTCCCAAAAGAATGCGGAAGGGTCGACTGTTCTGATGAAAATATTAGCAAAGTATGGGTCAATTATGTATCTGAATAGGTCCATAGGGATAAAAAAATCGGTCAAGCATTTCTAGCAAGTTATGGTAATTATGTACTCGAAAGGTCATAGGGAAAAAAAATGGTCAAGCATTTCGAGATTTCAAACAAGGGGGATTTTTTGGCTCTCTGGCGACCTTTTTAGTACATAATTGACCCATACTTGCTAATCGATTCTTCATCAGACAGTCGAACCCTTCCGTTTTTTGAGGGTAACTTTAAAAGTTTCTACGATGACGCTTTGAAAATTGACGGTAATTTGAATATACGGTATTTTTGAAAAATTGACGTCGAAGAAAATTTTGATAACTTCCCACTTTTTAAGAATTTTTTCATTATTACAGCAAAGTCCGAATAAAATCACGTGACGAAATAATTGAAAAAGTCAGGTTTGGAATATGTCAAGGTTTTCGAAAATATTTGAGGTTTTGAACCCTGTGATGCCGAAATTCCGGGGTCATATTACATTTTTTAATAAAGAAATATTTTTAATATTTTCGGAATCGTCATTAAATTTTTCTTTGCATATGACATGTAATATGACCTGATAAGGGTCATTCATGTAGTTTGACTTTTTGGGGGTCAATTTCAAAATTAAACCCATGGAATATTTGCCGGAAAATTGAAGGTGTTTTTTGGTGCTGAAACTCCTGGGGCCTGTACAAGATTCTCAAATTATTGAGATTTTTGAAATTTAGGAGCCGAAATACTCAATATCGACATTCTGGATTACATAAGAGAAAAAAAAATTTTATATTTTGGAATTTTCAATGCGATTTACTTTCATATTACTTGTTACATGACCCTGCGGGTCATTTTTCAAATTTGACTTTTGGGTCAAAAATTAGCACAAATTGACAGAAACATTATTTTTTAACATAATTTTAGACAAAATACTTGGAAAATCTTACACAAAATTTCACATTTTTTTCTTTCATATTTCGCTCTGCAAAACATGTAGCACAAACCGCCACACTAGCACTCCCTTAAACCACTAGTTCAGAAAAACAGTGAGAGTATTTTTTGAATTGCCGCTTTTCAAACCTTAAAAATTGGTCGCAATTTTTAAGAAATAACTGCTAATTCGGTAGACTGCTTGTGAGTAGACAAACTAAAATATTTGTGGAAATTTTATTTCGATATTTATAATTATTTGTAATTTTTAAATAAATATATTCGTTGGTGAGTTACTGTTAAAACAACGGCCTAAATAACAATGTAATTTCCTGACTATTCCAAAAAACGTTTTTTAAAATATTTCTAAGATTTTTCAATACATTTCTAATCTTGGAACCGGTTTTTTTTAGGATGTTTCGATTTAACTTGACGATACATTGGCTTGAAGATGCCGCTGATTGGTTGATAAGCTCACGATTTTCGTACAAATAACGGTCTCCAAGACAAGTATTGTATAAACAAAACCGCCCTATGATTTCAGTAAAGTTAAAAATTAAGCTTCTTTATATTCAACATATAAAATCACTGCGTATTACGCAAGACCCTACAATATAAATGCCCCGCAGCTGAAGAATTCGTACGTGTTTTTCATTTAATTATTTTTTATTGTTTCACAGTAACAAGTAACAAATAATGTTAATAACTCGGCTCAGGAGCTTCTATGCTTTCTGGTTCGCGATCTCCTTTCGTATTTTTCGGCATTCTTGTTGGCTTTAGCTACCATACTTTGACTTATCCTCCATAGCGGTCCATTTCGCCCAGCTTTCTTCATAAACTTTTTGTTGTTCATGATTTTGCAGTCAGTATGGGCCTTTTTGAGAGCCTCACGTTCGTCTTTGAGAAACAGAAACCAGGCCGAAACTTTTCCCTTGACCATTTTGATTTGAGTGAGTATTTATTTTTTATAAAAAATATTAATTAAAAGTAAATTTTGTTTTTTGTATATCCTTAATAAAACGACCGTATTTAAACCTCAAATAGAGCTCTGGCACGCAGCTAGCACTAGAGCGACGCCAGCGGCCAGGTCGGGCCTCTCTTGGTTCTCCTCATTGGCGAGTCGCCAACCCAAGACATTTTAACTTCGTAAAAATATGATTTAATTAAAAGTAAATCCAAACAAATTTTATAAACATTCATTAGGCCATAGCCTCTCAGACACGATCGTGAGTTGAGATTAACTCTTATAAAATATTTCAGTAGTACATAATAATGACCGTTAAAAAGTAATTTATATTAACTTGAGTTAGGGGGTATGCGACTCTGATTTGAGATTTTCTCGGTGAAATATACTGAAACTAAGAGCTATGAGAAAAACCGAAACTTCTCTCTTTATCTTCCTAAAAGTGAATCCACAATTATTTTTGACCATTATCACCAATAGGACAGTATCGTAACAGATGACCTTTCCAACTGCAAATTTATCTCTCCCCAGACGGTATATCAATTGAGCTCAAATTTTCACAGATCACGTAACGGTAGTATGTCAATCTTTAATCACGAGCTTTTTTTGATCCGGCGACTGAACAATTCTAGAACACCAAATAACCGACGATTTTTCACGATTCAGACTTCAAAATATCTCCTCCGAGGAACATTTTGCAAAATGGCTCATTTTTTATCAAGTACTCCTCCGAACATATGTAAGAAGATAATCACGAGCTTTTTTGCAATTTACAGCTAAAACTCGGACATATGATTTTTTGGTCACTTTCAAAAAAAATTCGAAAAAAAAGTGCTTTGAGAAAGTAGGCCTCAAAAGAAAGCAGTGAAACACTGATGAGAAAGTTGGCTACGTCAGACGATATTTTGCAGTTTGAGTGGTCAATTTTAAGCAAACGTTATTTTTTATAACTTCATTTTAAAAAAAGACTTAAAAAAAATGCGAAATTTTTTTTGATCGATTGGGTTCGTAGTACACCTAATTATCACCCTGTATTAATTTGAAGCATGTTTAATGCCTTAAGGTCTTTATTTTAATCAGGAGTCGCATCCCCTTAAACTCCATAATTAAAACTATACGATAAGTTATATAATTAATTAACCATTAAGGGAGTACCTGGGTCCCATTTAAAAGGACTCGACATGAAATTTCCCCCAGAATAAGTTTTAAACATGTTTTTTTCTGAAAATATGGAAAAAATAAGTTGATCAGATGTCTTTTTATTTTTCATTTGTCATAAAAAAAAGTATTTTCATCGCAAATTTGAACATTTCATGTGATTTTTTTTCAAAATTTTTGAAATTTCTGAGAATTTGAATCGCTGTTTTTCCAAAAAAGACGAGATACAGAAAATGCAAATTTCGAACTAGGGGCCTTTCGCGTATCCTCAATGAATCGTATAATAGCGATACCACGTTTAGGTTTCTGCGTCCAAAAAAAGTAGTATTTCCCCGAGGCACTCAAATAAGGCCAAAACAAACAGTTTTTTGCTCGATTTAAGCGCCGATGTAAATTTTTTTGAGTAAAACTGAACTTGGGGTTCTGCTTCAACGTTCTCTGTGGTCAATAAAACTATAAACAGTATTCTCTATCTTTGAAAACTCACGGGAGGAGTAGGCTTTTGAAGTGGAAAAAATAAGTGCACTTTTTGAAATGTCGTTTCCTGATTGGTCGGCCTATCAGAGGCCTTCGATTTGTTTTGTAAAGCAAGATTAATGTTCAAATTATCCTAAACTGAAATACATATGTTCGTGCTTGTTTCTAGTACTTCAAAACGAAACCCCTGTTTTTGGCCTTAAAATGCGACCAGTACTCCCTTAATAAAAAAGAATTTCCATGTATTCACAAAGTAA
>SCLH01000394.1:699332-727583 GCA_004367855.1 Oikopleura vanhoeffeni | reverse complement strand
ACCGCTATTTTCCGCACCTTTTACCGATTTTTGTTGAAAAAAATTTCAAAATCAAAAAATTCCTCAGTCTTAAAATGACCACAAATTCTCTTCGAGATGGGCAAATAATATCGGTACCAATTTTTGACTTTCAGAATTTCAACTCGTCAGAGAAATATGCTTAATTTGAACTCAAATTTCAACTGAAATCATAGGGCTCGTTTACTTATACCGTATAATTTATACGTTTTGGAGACCGTTATTTGTACGAAAAGTTTGAGCTTATCAGCCAATCAGCGGCATCTTCAAGCAAAATCTATCGTCAGGTTAAATCGGGGAACGTATTCGTGTACCCAAATTGGCCAATCATCTTTTTTTGTCCTCAGTATATATTGCCTAAGGTAATTTGCCTTGGTGGGTACAAGAAATGGTTTACATACTCTTGTACCCAAATTGGTCTGAACGAAAAATGTTTCTGAAAAGTTCATCGTCATGATTATGCGTCATAAGGGTGGTCAAGGAATTTCACCGACTTCACTGGAGCACAGTGATAGGCATAACTTATGCGGCATAAGTAGGGTCAGTACCGGGAGACTTACCTGCTAAGCTAAACCCCACAGTACGGATTATTTGAGTTAATGGGGTTAAACTTTCTCAAAAATAATGATTCCGACCAGGGATCGGCAGAGTTTGCTCTACCGCTCTGCTCTACTTTTTTTAGAGGAGAGCTGACTTTTCAAAATACCAGAGTAGAGCAGAGCAAACCATTTGAAAAATGAGGGTAGAGCAGAGCAAACGTTTTTGAATCAAAATTTTAAGAGCAGAGCAGACCCAAAATTTACAAAACCTCTACTTTGAGAATTGCGTTTATTGGTCGTTTTTCGATATGAGAATTACAGGGATTACCTCCCTCAATTATTTGTGCCTATAAACCCTAAAAAAAATTAGAGCAGACCAGAAGCATAAAAAAAAAATTTAGAGCAGAGCAAACAGATTTTTTTTGCTTTAGAGCAGACCAGCCAAAATTATTTTCGGTTTAGAGCAGAGCAAACCATTCAAAATTGCTCCTAGAGCAGAGCAGAGCGAACCGAAAAAAAAAATGATGCTAGATTTCAAAAAATCCTGCCGACCCTGATTCCGACCATGAAAATTTTTTTTGGAGCCACCAAGTTGTCACAATTTGAGTATTGAAAAAACAACCTGTCGGGCTTTTGAACGCGCTATAAGAGTTGATTCATTATTGATTTTGTTGTTATTATACCGATCGCGTTAACAAAAAACTCAAAGAATCCGTACTTATTTGAGCATTCCCTAGATATATTTTAGTCAGGTATTTGAACGGAATTTATCAATAATTAACGGTAGATTTTAACCGTAATTATTTTATTAACCCTCCGAAGCATAGGAAAAAAAGTTCCGCCGAGGCACGAGAGCCTTTCAGGAGGCTCTACTTTGAGCGCTGTTTACAGAAACCTCTTATGAGATCAACTTTCAATTTTTCCTTTATGATCAAGTTGAAGAGTTGAATTTTCGAAAAAAAAATTTCATATTCTAGAAACTTTATGTTTAATTCTAGAAAAAAACGTTTGAAAAGCAAGGTTAATTAAACCACGTGATACTACCTCATGGTAGGCTCCAGGAAATGTATGTTTATGTCCATAACTGCGCAGTGCTCTGTTCTACTCAATACTTTTGTCTGATTGAGTAAAGCTATTAGAAATTAAAAGATATTTTTAAATAAGTTCAAAATATTCATGAAAAATCACGTTTTTTAGGAAAAAATTGTTTGTTTTCTCGCTTTAATGAAATTATTTGATGATTATTGCAATATAACGGAAAATATGGTATAAGAGTACCACTCTGGCATGATTTTCACAAATTAAATATTTTTTCAAAACGCATCATTTATTCATGAAAAATGTACTAATATCGAAATAAGATATTTTAAAATTTCAATCCAAAAGAAATATTTTTTCTCCAGATATGTCCAGAATGCTATTTTTTGGCATATTGTACTTAAAACACTTTCCTAAAAACTGGCTTATTTGAAATTTTAATTCCAGATTTGGCTCAAAAATTATTTTTCGAAAGTAAGACTTAAGCGAAAAATCGCCTTTCAATCAACTCGTCATAAAATTTGAACCTATTAATCGAAAAAAATTTAGGTGATATTTTTAGATTCTCATTGTTGAATTTAAAAATGTATTCGAAAGAGAAGTTTCTGCGGTCATTTTTAGCTGATTTGAAGTCGCTTGAGCCTTTCAAAAGGTTCTATGCCTCGGAGGGTTAAACAGTACTGAGGGGTTCAGTTTTGCACATAAGTCTCCCGGTACTGACCTTACTTATGCGGCATAAGTTATGCCTATCACTGTGCTCCAGTGCAGTCCGTGAAATTCCTCAACTAAATAATCATGACGATGCACTTTTCAGAAAACATTTTTCGTTCAGACCAATTTTGGTATAAGAGTATGTAAACCATTTCTTGTACCCAAATTGGTCTAAATAAATAATTTGGATTCAGACCAATTTGGGTACAAGAGTATGTNGCAAAATGGACCGGGGTATGAAGGACAAGTCAAAGTATGTAGCTAAGCCAACAAAGGATGCCGAGAGATACGAGAAAGAAGATCGCGAACGTGAAAGCATAAAAGCCTCTCTGAGCGCATTTACTGATGATAATTGTGTTACTGATTTACCCCAAAAAATAATTACAGCAAATAATATTCAAAAGTTTTTATCTGCAGGGGATTCAGGTTACAGCATACAAATTGTGTAGGGTCTGCGTAATACGCAGCGGGTCGATATGTTGATCCAAAAAGAGACGATTTGAAATAAGACATTTTTATTAGGCCATCTTGTAGAGAATTTTTTGTGGGTCATTTTAAGATGTAGATGGGCAAATAATATCGGTACCATTTTTGACTTTCAGAATTTCAACTCGTCAGAGAAATATGTTAATTTGAACTCAAATTTCAACTGAAATCATAGGGCTCGTTTACTTATACCGTATAATTTATACGTTTTTTGGAGACCGTTATTTGTACGAAAAGTTTGAGCTTATCCAGCCAATCAGCGGCATCTTCAAGCAAAATCTATCGTCAGGTTAATCGGGGAACGTATTCGTGACCCAAATTGGCCAATCATCTTTTTTTGTCTCGAGTATATATTGCCTAAGGTAATTTGCCTTTGGTGGGTTCAAGAAATGGTTTACATACTCTTGTACCCAAATTGGTCTGAACGAAAAATGTTTCTGAAAAGTTCATCGTCATTATTATGCGTCATAAGGGTGGTCAAGGAATTTCACCGACTGCACTGGAGCACAGTGATAGGCATAATTTATGCGGCATAAGTAGGGTCAGTACCGGAAGACTTACCTGCTAAGCTAAACCCCACGGTACGGATTATTTGAGTTAATGGGGTTAAACTTTCTCAAAAATAATGATTTCCGACCAGGGATCGGCAGAGTTTGCTCTGCTTTGCTCTACCGCTCTGCTCTACTTTTTTTAGAGCAGAGCTGACTTTTCAAAATACCCGAGTAGAGCAGAGCAAACCATTTGAAAAATGAGGGTAGAGCAGAGGAAACGTTTTTTGAAATCAAAAATTTAAGAAGCAGAGCAGGACCCAAAATTTACAAAACTCTACTTTGAGAGATTGCGTTTATTGGTCGGTTTTTCGATATGAGAATTACAGGGATTACCTCCCCTCAATTATTTGTGCCTATAAACCCTAAAAAAAATTAGAGCAGACCAGAGCATAAAAAAAAAATTTAGAGCAGAGCAAACAGATTTTTTTTGCTTTAGAGCAGACCAGCCAAAATTTATTTTCGGTTTAGAGCAGAGCAAACCATTCAAAATTGCTCCTAGAGCAGAGCAGAGCGAACCGAAAAAAAAAATGATGCTAGATTTCAAAAAATCTGCCGACCCTGATTCCGACCATGAAAATTTTTTTTGGAGCCACCAAGTTGTCACAATTTGAGTATGAAAAAACAACCTGTCGGGCTTTGAAACGCGCTATAAAGGTTGATTCATATTATTTTTGTTGTTATTATACCGATCGCGTTACAAAAACTCAAAGAATCCGTACTTATTTGAGCATTCCGTAGATATATTTTAGTCAGGTATTTGAACAGAATTTATCAATAATTAACGGTAGATTTTTAACCGTAATTATTTTATTAACCCTCCGAACATAGGAAAAAAAGTTCCGCCGAGGCACGAGAGCCTTTCAGGAGGCTCTACTTTGAGCGCTGTTTACAAGAACCTCTTTTGAGATCAACTTTCATTTTTCCTTTATGATTTCAAGTTGAAGAGTTGAATTTTCGAAAAAAAATTTCATATTCTAGAAACTTTATGTTTAATTCTAGAAAAAAAACGTTTGAAAAGCAAGGTTAATGTAAACCACGTGATACTACCTTCATGGTAGGCTCCAGGAATGTATGTTTATTGTCCATAACTGCGCAGTGCTCTGTTCTATCAATACTTTGTCTGATTGAGTAAAGCTATTAGAAATTAAAAGATATTTTTAAATAAGTTCAAAATATTCCATGAAAAATCACGTTTTTTAGGAAAAAATTGTTTGTTTTCTCGCTTTAATGAAATTATTTGATGATTATTGCATATAACGGAAAATATGGTATAAGAGTACCACTCTGGCATGATTTTCACAAATTAAATATTTTTTTCAAAACGCATCATATATTCATGGAAAAATGTACTAATATCGAAATAAGATTATTTTAAAATTTCAATCCAAAAGAATATTTTTTCTCCAGATATTCAGAATGCTATTTTTGGCATATTGTACTTAAAACACTTTCCTAAAAACTGGCTTATTTGAAATTTTAATTCCAGATTTGGCTCAAAAATTATTTTTTCGAAAGTAAGACTTAAGCGAAAATCGCCTTTCATCAACTCGTCATAAATTTGAACCTATTATTCGAAAAAAATTTAGGTGATATTTTTAGATTCTCATTGTTGAATTTAAAATGTATTCGAAAGAGAAGTTTCTGCGGTCTTTTAGCTGATTTAAAGTCGCTTGAGCCTTTCAAAAGGTTCTATGCCTCGAGGGGTTAAACCAGTACTGAGGGGTTCAGTTTTGCACATAAGTCTCCGGTACTGACCTTACTATGCGGCATAAGTATAGCCTATCACTGTGCTCCAGTGCAGTCCGTGAAATTCCTCAACTAAATAATCATGACGATGCACTTTTCAAGAAACATTTTTCGTTCAGACCAAATTTTGGTATAAAGGTATGTAAACCATTTCTTGTACCCAATTGGTCTAAATAAATAATTTGGATTCAGACCAATTTGGGTACAAGAGTATGTAAACCATTTCTTGTACCCATTTGGGTACAAGAGACACCGACTCGTTAAATCGATAACCCATCCTTCAAAAAATTGGTTTCCAAAGATAAGTATTGTATCGAACTCAAATTCTAGAAATACTAAAAGAAATAAAGATTATTTTATGTTTAATTAAGAAACGACAGCGAAATGTACGCGCTTGACGTGAGTCTCAATGGCCGCTTATAGAGAAAGTACAATACTTGCGACTGACTCTCATTATCATGCCGTGACGCGTCATGACGGATCGCAATTTAGTTTGCGTACTTTTTTTAGCGAATCATAGCGCGAGAATGAGGGTCAGTCGCGGGCGTTGATCTGATCGACAGGAGATTCCCTTCTGATATCACGATCAAATTTAAAAATTTTGACTTCTAGAATTTTTTTCCTAGTATCTAACTTCCATCATTTTAAAAACCGGATATCACGAAAAGCAGAAGTTGGAATTTTTTTAAGCTGATTCTCTAATATTAATTTTATTAATATCAAAATGAGGCCGCAAAATATCAGAGCATTATTTCGAAGCACTTTAATCGCAAAATCTCCTCAGACATTATTTCAACGTCAACCTTTTAGTTGAAAGGGGTGTCATTTTCACAATAATTCTCAGCTCAATATGTATAATTTTCTAGCCAATACGGTTACTTTAAAATATCAAAAACATTTGAAATCCGAGGCTCACGGATCATATTCGAAATTTTCTGCTTCATAGAATGTAGGACATTCTCTTTCTTAGAATAATTGAAATTTATTAATTGTCAAGAGAACAATTTTAAAACATCAGAAAGACTGCTTTTAGTGTTAGCGAAAACTTTAAAAATTTAGATATTTATCAAGAATATCGGAAAAAACATTAAGATGGAAAACTGGCCAAAAATTTGATAAAATCGCGTTTTTCCCACGGTTATAAGTGTTGCAATGAGAATGACTATTCATTCATATCTCCCACGTGATTTTCCCAGCCAATGAGTGGCAAAAGCCGAAGTAAAAAAATGTTTAGAAATTAAACACCCTACAGAACATAAGAAAATTATTCTTTTTTTTTCGAAAGTTTTACTATTTTTCCAGACTCAGCTATTCGAAAAAATATATTTTTTATGATTTAGAGAAAATGGCGATGTCAGGGGAAGTGCTGGATTACGCAGTATGTCAAGAAGTGAGAGGAGCAAGACATGAAGGAAGACTCAGATTATCCTCACAAAATATAACTTTTAGAGATACAAAAACAGGAAAGGTAAGTTTGCAAAATAAATCTAGAATTTGGTGACTCATCATATTTTTGAAAATTACACGAGAAATTTTTTTTTTGATACGGGGTGTTCCCAAGCGACCGACAGTTTTTCACGCCAAAAAAAATATTTCGGAAATTTAAAAGTGCAACAATATTTTGCACAGGTGGTCCCAAAAAATCGGACCATTGGGTGGATCATCTTTTAGTAGTGACGTACGAAATGCGTAGGTGTTCAAATTATATTAAATCAATACTAAAATAAGCATTTGTGATAAGCAGATAAAAATTAAAAAAATCGTAGGCGATGAAATGTATTTTTACAAAATTAAAAAAAAGGGTTTATGATTGGTCGATATAAATTGGCAAATTTCCAATTGTGCACTTATGGACGATTCGAGAATAAAAAATAAATTGTAAAAAAAACTTTTAATTGTTAGGTTTTTACGGACCAAATTTTTAATTTACTGCGAATATTGTACTCGATTACAGTGGGTGACTAGTTGAAGGACCACTACAGCTTTTGCAAAAGGGGGGCTTTAATAAATCAGGGAATACACGAAGATTGCTAATTTTCAAAAAAAAAATCGGCAAAACCGAAAGTTTCTTTCCTTCGAAACACCTACCGCGAACATTGTGGAATGTGTTCTGCGTGTACGTTTTTTGTGATTTGACAGATCATCGTCCGCATATTTAATTTTGATTATCTTCTTAAAGAGTCGATATCTTTTGTACCCAAATGGGTACAAGAAAAAGTTTACCTACTCTTGTACCCAAATTGTTCTGAATCCAAATTATTTATTTAGACCAACTTGGGTACAAGAAAAGGTTTACCTACTCTTGTACCCAAATTGGTCTGAATGAAAAATGTTTTCTGAAAAACGCAACGTCATGATGATAAGGGTGGTCGAGGAATTTAACCGACTGCACTGGAGCACAGTGATAGGCATAACTTATGCTGCATAAGTAGGGTCAGTACCGAGAGATTTATCTGCAAAACTAAACCCCTCAGTACAGAATTCAAATTTCAAAAAAAAATTCGGTCATTTTGAAGGAATTTTTATGAAAAATGCATAGGCGAAACGACTGAAAACGCAAATTGATTTTGACCCTACTTATGCGGCATAAGTTATGCTTATCACTGTGTAGCACAGTCTGTGCTCCAGTGCAGTCGGCGAAATTCCTTGACCACCCTTATGACGCATAATCATGACGTTACGTTTCTCAAAAAATTTATTTCAATCAGACCAATTTGGGTACAAGAGTAGGTAAACCTTTTCTTGTACCCACCAAGGCAATATAAACTGAGGACAAAAAAGATGATTGGTCAATTTGGGTACAAGAATAGGTTCTCCCTTTTAAATAGAGCTCTAGGATTGGCCAGTTGAAATTTTAAAATTCGTGGGATTATCTCTTGCCGCCCACGGAATTATTGACGATTGAGGTCATACCTGTAGTGTTAATAAATTTATGACCTTCTCTAACTTTTGAAGAATATTTATTTGCGCTCTTTGAAATTTTATTACGTTTTTAAATTTGAGGAACACTCAGCAATTAATATGTTTAATCCCCACCTGCGAATCAGTGTTTTGAAACACAGTGAGCGAGAAAAATGTTTGGTCAGTGTTTCGAAACACAACGGCGTAGGTGGGTTATGTTTTTCAAATTATTTGAAAATGAAATTTAAATTTTCAGAATGATACCATTCTTCTTGATGATTTGCAAGATGGATTCTGGCGGCGCGTAGCCAATGGCTGGCAATTAAAATTAAAGCTTTCAAATGATTCCTTCAAAAAGTATGCTGGTCTCAAAGAAGAAAATTTCAAACAATTAAATGATTATATGAAAACAAATCATAATAAAGAAATTCAAGTCCAGGAATTAAGGTAATGAAAAAAAAGCCCGAAATTTTTGTCAGGCCTACTAAGTGGCGATTTTTTTATTTCAATTTTTTAGTTGTAAAGGCTGGAACTGGGGAAAAGTAGACATAGAAGGAGACGAGCTTGCAATGACGTTGGATGATGGGAAAATAGCTTTTGAAGTCCCGTTAGGAAACGTCTCTAATTGTAATACAGCCAAAAATGAATTGACTCTAGAATTTCATCAAAATGAAGATGTTAATCAAATAACAATGATGGAATGTCGATTTCATATGCCCCCAGGTATTTATAGAGATGTTTTTGCGCGCATTTTAAAGTTTTCAAATAATGCGCATTTTTTTCAAAAAAAAACGTATTCGTAAAAATTGAAAAATGTTTTCGACGAGTAAGTTATTTCTTAAACTTTTTTGATTTTTCCGCGCTCATTTTACAAAATTTTGATTTAAACTAAAGATCCGTGATTTTGGATGGGCGCTGCGGCGGCTTATTTTTTCTATAAACTACATTTTTTTCGTCGATTTTAAGGTAAACATTTTCCAGCCAAGAAATTGTGGTAAATAAGTTTACAAGCTTATTTATTTCCTTTAAAATTTACGAAAAATAGTGCCCAACCCAAATTACAGTTTTAACGGTAAAAATCCGAAAAAAATTTGTTCAAGAATTTTTTTTTACTTTTTGGAAATTGAAGTTTGCAAATAAGTTTCATCAAGTTTTCGAAATGAAAAAACAATTTTCGTTTTTTAATTAATCAATGTTTTCAGCTGATGAAAATCAAGATCCTGCAGTTGAAATGTCTGAAAAAATCCTTGAAAAGGCCGACGTTATCCAGGTCAAAGGCGCTGCTATCACCACCCTTACCGAAATTCAGTGTCTTACACCTCGTGGTCGTTACGATCTCAAGATTTATCCTTCATTTTTACATCTGCATGGGCGGACTTTCGATTTCAAATTAACCTACACTTCTATTATTCGTTTGTTTCTTTTGCCACATAAAGATCATCGACAAGTTTTCTTCGTTATTTCAGTTGATCCTCCAATCAAACAAGGTAATTATTTCTTAAATTATATTCGTAATCAATCGTTAACATACTTCAAACGGACAGGGAAACTCGCTTGGCTGTCCGTTTAAATCTATTTTCTGTCTCGAAATATGTGTACAGAGGCGGCTTTAAAAATAAAAAACAATTTGTATTCAACTTTGACTACTAAAAAACGACTTTTATGTATCAAAACAAATCCTATGTCTTAAAATCACTTTGAGATGCGCCAATAAATCGATATTTAATTTTTAAGTCGAAAACATAAAATGTTGTAATTCAATTTTGATAATTTAAAAATAACATTGGAATATTTGTTGGGAATTTTGCAAAGACTGTTCTTCAAATTTGGTTCTCATTTTAAAGTTACTTAGAGGCAGTCGTGGTAAAATCATTACAAAATTTGTTACTTTTAAATTGCCAGACTTCGATTGAAACAGTTTTTCCATTTTTCGTTCTACGTAAATACATCTTGTGGTGGTTTTTTCCTCGTCATTTTAAGACCTAGTTTTTTTTGATATTTTTTAACTGAAATGGGTTAAATGTACATAATCAGACATTAAGGGGGTTGTGGGTGTAGAATGTTGGAATTGCTGGGGAAAATAGCCCTCTCCTNGGGAAATCTCGACTGTCTCCTCATCTCACGTACATATCACATTATTATAATAGTAGAAAAATATAAACTATTTTGTTCCACTCATGCATTCTTTACACCCACAACCCCCTTAAGTCCCTGGGCCCCAGGGTGTTGCTTATTTCCCTCAGTCGAAATCAAATCAGCTCAAAAGTGTTAAAAATCATTTTTATGTTAATTTGAAAAAAAAAATTTACTCTAATACTAATTAATTACAGGTCAAACTCGATATCCTTTCGTTATTTGCTTGTTTGATAAAGATCACCTACAAGATATTACTCTTGAAATGACCGATGATGATTTAAAAGAAAAATACGACAACAAACTTCAAAAAAATATGACAGGAGCAACTTTTGAGGTTGTTTCTCGATTAATGAAAGCTGTGACAGGGCGTAAAATTACTGTCCCAGGATCATATAAATCAGCGCAAGGTAAGAAACAAATTTATTTTTCATTCTGCTATATTTTTAGGCGTCGGTATCTTTTTCATATATGAAAATTGAACAAAAGATACCTTCACAATATTTCACATTGATCAATAATCAGTTCTGGATAATTTTGTTGGCTATCAGATCAATTGCTGAATAACATAAAAAAAATTGACTTTTGCAAAAATTCCACAAAGTTTTTTTTGGTCATTATGAGATCTGAAAACATTTTTTTTAATTTTCGGAATGATTTTGTAGTAATAATTTCTATTTTTAGGAAATAATTGTGTTGCTTGCAGTCATAAAGCCCAAAATGGTGTTCTATTCCCTCTTGAACGTGGTTTTATGTATTTGCATAAGGTAATTTATATTATACATTTTCTTGTCAACTTCTTCTCCTATATTTTGCTATAAAAATGTTGCTAGAGCAAAATATTGGCATTTAAAAAATCGACTAATAATGTAAACTCCTATTTTCTAAACTAATTTAAACTCTTAGCCTCCAATTTACATTCGATTCGATGAAATCGATAATGTGAACTTTGCTAGAGAAAGTACCAAACTTCGAAGTTTTGAATTTCATATTGAACCAAAGCAAGGAGCAAAACACGTTTTTGGAACTATCGATAAAATAGAATACGAAAAACTTTTTGATTTTGCGAAAGAGCATGCGCTCAAAATCAGAAACGTCAAAGGAAGTACTGGAAAATCCGATAATATTGGTGGTGCAAGTTCAGGTAAGATTTTTCAATTTTGAAAAAAAGATAAAATTATTTTTTTGATTGTTAGAATTAGAAAAAAAATATTTTTTTTTAATTTGAAAATAGAAAAGTTTTTTCGATGATTTTAAAATTTTAATCCATCCAAAAACAAACATAAAATTCATTTTTTTAGACGAAGAAGATCATGAACTTTTAAACGACGTCAATCGCACACGAGCGTGACGAAAACCTCGGCGACGAGGACGACGATAGCTCAACGGACGAAGATTTCGATCCATTGGCTGCTGATCCCGACGCTGCCGGACCAGGAGGCGACGAAGAATACGACTCAGATGCCGCCGACAGATCAACGGATTCAGAAGACAGAGGCAGCGTAAGTTACTTGACCGCTTTTCTTATAATTTTATTTAATGACGTATGACATGATAATGGTACGATCTTTAGAAACCTCACATTTTTCTATGAGATAATTCAGAACTGGTAGAATCTTTTTAGAATTTAGTTCATATTTTTTAAACTACGTGACACCCCAAAACCGATTGTTTCGATTTCTGGTTTTGACCAATAATTGTCGTGTTTTCGATAGAAAAAACATTCAAAATTCCTGAAAGATTAGAAATAGAAAAAAGGGCTCTGCAGTGACACGTAGCTTGAAAGGTCATATTATGGACACAGATTTCAAAACAGTCATATGTTCCAGTTACGAACTATCTTTTTGGTAGTATCTGAAATAACAGACAAAACTGGTTTATCATTTGGCAAAAAAATAATAATACAGTCGGAATAAAATTTTAATCGTTCAAAATACTTGCGTGAAAAACATTATTGATTTACTCTATATTTTTTATAGGACGCTAGTGGTCCTGATCTTAAAAACGAAGATGGCTCTCCCAAAAAAGCACATAAAGAGAAAAAGGAACGACCAGAAAAAAAGGAAAAGAAACGAAAGCCATCTGGAGAGTTGTCCGAAAAAGCACCGAGGAAGAAAAAAGAGAAAAAGGAACGAGTTGGCCCAAAACGAGCCATGTCAGCATACTTTTTCTTCCTCGCAGACCAGCGAGTCATTATCCGGGAGGAAACACCAGACATCAAGGTAAAAATAATTCAAATTTCTATTTTATACAGGGTGTAACGTTTTTCTCTTCTTTTTTCCAAATTGCATAAATCTGAATTCCGCCGTTTTGATTGGTTTAATCTGAAAAAGACGTAGGTTTTTGCCAAAATTNATCGTTCTTATTAGCGGATAGCAATTTATGCAAATTGGAAAAAAGAAAGAAAAACCGTTACATGCTGTACGTTTTAATGTATAATCATCTTCAGAATGAAAAGTCGAAGTTATTTTAGTCGGGATTTATTTTAAAAATCCAGAAAACATTCAACTTTTTTAATACTATATATTTTTAGTATATATTTTTTGCAATTTGAAAAAAAACTCCATATTTTGCACACAGCGAATTTTTGAAAGCGTGACCGTTTAAAATAGGTGATATAAATATTTTTGTATATTTGGCAAAATACGTCGTAAAAAATACAAATTTAATATTCCAAATTATCGAACTTTTAATCTTTTTCCTAATCAAAAAAATTAAGATCACCGAAATATCCAAAATCTGTGGCCAACGATGGAAGGAAATTTCAGCCGAAAATAAGTCGAAATACGAAGCGATGGCGGCGAAAGACAAGGAGCGCTATGAAACGGAAAAGGCCGAATTTATCGAAGGAGGGGGTGTTTTCGAAACAAGGGCAAAGAAACCATCTAAATCAAAGCCTAGTAAGCCAACTGATAAGGCCAGTAAGAAACAATCGCCTGTTGGATCACCAGCTAAATCGGCTCCGAAATCCAAAGAAACCATTGATACTGATTCGGACTCTGATTAATGAGATTTCACAACTTTTCGTTCTATTCACTTTGACCATATGAGGACAACTTTTTAAACATGTAGAAAGATATTTTCGAAAGTTAACGTATCTTTAGCATAGATTTTTTTATAAAATAAATAAATTTTATTTAACCAATAGAAGTCACTTCTAATATTAAACAAGCAAAACCTATTTAATCATGGATATTTGAGGTTTTATTTTAAAATATTTATGCTACGTTCCATAAAAATGATACCGCCGCAGTTTTCAATAATAAATCGTTATTATCCGGTTTCTAACTGAGAAAATATTTTTCGAATTCATTTAGGACATATATTAGGATGCGCAGCGGGCAAATTTCTAACTTTTAAACAGTCGATATCCACGAAAAACGGGAATAAATCTTGAGCAGAATTCAAAGGCAAAAAATATGGAAAATTAGATTTTTTACCGGTGATAATACCGGTTATTGGTTTAAATTACCGGTTGCACCCTGCGCTAAAGTCCGCTGAGGTTAGCTAATACGTTTTCTTGTTCTCCTGAAAATTTTACATCTTTTAGTGACCGTGAGAGCCCTTGGAAAAAATTTTAGACAAGATTTAGAGAAAAAAAATTCTTCGGAAATGAATGAAAATTTTTTCACAAATTTTCAAATATATTTTTTTTCAAAATTTTAATTTTTTAATTCTAGCAAATTTTATTCTGACAACAGTTCATGTTTTGTAATATAAAAATTCATTTGCTTTCTATGCTAAAAACTGAAGTTATTGCTCAGAATAAGGGTTTTAAAAACTCATTTTCTGACCACTAGATGGCCGAAAATATTTTTTTTTCTGCCCGGAATCGTTTTTTAGGGGTCAATTACCCCCGTGAGACAGATAAATGTTTCTCAACTACTGCCGTTTTCTCTGTAGTTATACCCATGCGCACCCTACATATATCAATATTTTTGTTCAAATCTGATGGCCATCCTGTACCAATTAATACCACTGCCGCTACATGAAATATATAGCACTGTCAAACTTCAGTTAAAATCAAAAGATTTTTTTTTGTTCAACTTCAAGAGTGAAAATCATATTTTTTAAAGCTTTTCTTGAAATTTTGCTGAGATTTAGTGAAGTTTGAAATTTTTTAATAATCATGAATTCTGGGGCGATTTGAAATCTTATCGAAAAGCATAATTTAAAATTAGGAAAATGATGTAATTTTCAATAAAACAAATGTTTTTCTCTCAAATTCGACGTTCGGCCCGTTTTTTAAGTAAGTCAAATCGGCATGACTAAGGTGGGTTGACCTTAAAAAACTACCTAATTTAATATTATGTTCATCGTTGAGATGTCCAAGCAGGCGTGCTTACTGAAATTTTCAATCTAGACAAAATTCAGTTAAATCAAATAAATGGCAACGGTTTAAAAAAAATGCGATTTTTACTTTAATTTCCCCAAAAAATTATCCCAAAACTAACCACCCAAAAATATAGTTTAGAAAGAGGAAGACTCACGTCATGTCTGATACCGAAGCAGCACCAGTAGCTCCAATCCCAGTAGTAAACGCCGCCCCAGTCGGATTCACCGTCGAAACCGCCGTCCAAGAAGTTCTTAAACACGCTTCTTATCACGATGGTCTTTCCCGAGGATTGAACGAAGCCGTCCGAGCCTTGGAAAGACGAGATGCTCTTATCTGGTAAGCAACCATATAAATTAAAAAAAACAAGTTTTGTTTGTAACTCGGCACTTTTTAAGGTGCAAAAAAAAGTTTAACTGAACGTTGGACTAGAAACATATCTAAAAAAGGGATCCCTAGACCTTTACTTTCGAAAAAACTAGCTCTGCAGTGAACACGTTTAAAATTATGGCTAGGATGCGCAGCGGGCAAAATTTCAGAAAGATGGTATGTACCAGTACCGAACTCTCTTTTTGATGCAAATATATTTTTCTCTTGTAATGGCATCTAATCAAGAAAGTGGGAAAATAAAATCTGACACCGCTAGGCGTATGTTACATAATTTAAATTTCAGCTTCTTGGCCGAAAACTGCGACGAGGCTAACTATGTCCGTTTAATCGAGGCCCTCTGTGTCGAGCACCAGATCCCAATCCTCAAAATCGGAGACAACAAAACTCTCGGCGAATGGGCCGGTCTCTGCAAAATCGACCGTGAAGGAAATGCCCGTAAAGTCGTAGGTTGCTCATGTGTCGTTATCAGAACTGTTGATGAATGCCCAGCCTGGGACTACCTTCAAACTCAGATCAAGACTAACTAATTATTGACGTTATGTGGATCTCTCAAAAATGTGCCGTACTAGACTATTAATAAAGATGATCTAGAATGGTTCGCCTTTGTCTATTTTATTGCAAATAAAGTATTGATGAGAAGAAACTCGATAAATACTTGTCATTTTAGCAGGAGATTCGCTGTTTAAATTTGTCATGATTAGGGTGCGCACCGGGCAAATTTTGAAAACTTCAATAAAAAATTCGGATTTAAATTTTGCTTATATAGNAATGACTTTTTGTTCCCATACACTCTGAGATACGTTACCAGTACAAGGTGTCCCTCGACCAAATTTCAAAATCTATCTCCTCTTAGGGTTTATTTAGGAAGTAGCTCAAAATATAACATATTCCGTATGACTTATAAACTTAGGTCCTCTAGAAGCGGTTTTTTCAAAAATCACTTGAGTTTTTCTAGAAATCGCAGAAAACTACCGATTTTTAGCATTTTTTTCACCAAAAATCTGTCTCCTCCTAGGTTATATTTTGGAATCCACTCAAATTCCAGCAAACACTAGCACAGAACAAATAGAAACTTCTCTAGGAGCCTTTTTTCGAAAGTAGTATTAAAAGAAAGCCACAAAAACACTGATCAGATAGTTGGCTTACGTCAAGGTGAAATTTTCAAGTTTTAGTCGTTAAATTAACGCAAACGTTATTTTTGAACTTCATTTTGAAAAAAATACTTATAAAAAAATCGAAAAAACACGAAAATTTCATATCAAATCAATTTGGACCATTTTCAAAGCCCCAAATGCCTCATAAAACCAGCGACTTGTACCCTCTAAAGCGGGTAACTTTTCAAGAGAAAATTTTTGGCAATATTTGTTTGGCACCTGACACCACCTGGTGGAGTAAAGAGCACTTTTGAATCTCGGTACTGGGACATCATAGAGACCTGAAACTATACTTATGCGGGTAACTTCTCAAGAGAAAATTTTTGGCACTATGTGTTTTGACACATGACACCACCTGGTGGAGTAAAGAGCACTTTTTGAATCTCAGAACTGGACATCATAAAGACCTGAAATTATACTTATTCGGGTAACTGAGACATGATAGAGACTTGAAATTACACTTATAGGGTCAAGAGAATATTTTTAAATCATTTTTAACTCGTTTTGTACTAAATGTGAAAACATGCAGAAAAAATTGATAAATGAAATAAATGCTTCTAGTATCAATTTACTATAAGCACCTGTTTNATTTCGTAGGCTTTTGGTGAAATTAGTTTACCAAAGTTATTACGTTTTCGACCAGTTATTCGTTTCATTATTCAACTACTAAACATTACGAAAAAAATTTATTTAAGGCGTTTCCAATTTTAATACACGTGGTTGCCAAGCGCGCAATATTGCGTTCTTGTCTGACTTCGAACATTGAGCAAACTTTGCGCAATTTTCGTTGTCTTTACAGCTAATAAATAATGGTTTGCATGTACAGTGCCCATATGTCATATAAATTTTTTCTCTCGATTTTTCCATTTTGAATAGAAAGTTGAAATATATGCGACTTTCTACATCCACTTATGGTTTTATATTTAAGTAAACCTGAATGTAAAATAAGACGGTTTTTTCGATTAACAAATTTTAATTATACTGTAGAATGACTTTAAAAGAACAACCTGATATGACAGGAAGCGAGCAAAAATGCTTTTATATGAAATATATTGATACATTATCGGAGATGACCAGAAAATTTTAAAATGACTTTTTGCTGGATAATTAATATTTCCGTAATTTTTGAATTTTTTATTTATTTGAAAGTTCAAAAAGTTTTTTTTTGCAAATATTGCCAAAAATTTTCTCTCGAAAACTTGCCCGCATAAGTAGAATTTCAGGTCTCTATGATGTTCCACTGCCCAGATTCTCAAAACGCTCTTTACTTCACCAGGTGGTGTCAAGTGTCAGAACAAATAGTGCCAAAAATTTTCTCTTGAGAAGTTACCCGCATAAGTATAATTTCAGGTCTCTATGATGTCCCAGACAAAGACACGAAACATGAGACACAATTAGCGCCCCGACATGCCGCACGGGAAATTTCTACACCTTTAAACAAGTCGAATCACACCTCCGAAAACGGGAAAAATTGAGAAGCCCAAATCACAGGCAAAAATATGCCGAGAAAGATAGGACATTTTACCCCTGAGATAACGTTACAGTAAATACCGGATTCAACCCTGCGTAAAAGCTCGCTGAGTGACTAATACGCTTTTTGTCACGAAAATTTAACTTGTACAGATGACGTCGAGCCTTGAAAATTTAGACAATTGAGAAAAAATGCGGAAATGAATGAAAATCATTCACACAAATTCGAAAATATTTTTTTTTCAATTTAGACACTTTAATTCTACCACCACCCCGAAATTTTCTGACAACTTCACGTTTGTAATATAAAAACACGTGCTTCTTGCAAAAACTGAAGTCCTAGGTCAGAAACCAGGTGTAATAAACTCATTTTGACACAATGGCCCGAAATACTTTTTCTTTCTGCCCGCAATCGTTTTTAGGGGCATACCCGTGACCAGCATATAATGTTTCTCACCTACTCCAACGCCGTTTCTGAGACCCTCAACTCGCCCCCCATAACCCCCCTCGCGCACCTAGCATTAAGCAAATTCTTGTACCCCCACAGGATGCTATCCTGTTACCAATTAATAAAACACAGCCCGTAACATGAAATAATACCAGCAGACAGCCAAGACTCAGTAACATCAAAACCAGAATGTTTTGTCAACAAGACGAAAAGCATATTCTTTAAACAGTCTTTAAATTTGCTGAGATTCTAGGACAGCCTTGAAATTTATAATAATCCCATGCATGCTGGGGATTTGAGAATTATCGGACAAAACAATAAGTGCACTAAATAGGAAAATGATCTGTATTTTCAATAAAGAAGATGGTTCTTATCTCAAATCACGTTCCACGCCTTTTACAGTAAGCCACTCAAGATCGGACATGACTAAGGTGTGTATTAAAAACAGTACAGATAATCTCAAACTAGCTAATGCGTTGAATGTCAACTCAGGCGTGCTACTGAATATCATTCTCAATTAGACCAAACCCATATCAGTAAATCAAATAATGGCAACGGTTAAAACAAATGCGATTTTTACTTTAGATCACACAAAATTAACCCCAAAAATCCACCGGCAACACATACATTAGGAAAAGAAAGACCTCAGTCACTGATCCCCCCCAACAGAAACATAGCTCAATACAGTAGTACCATCGGCCCAGCAGTCACGTCGAAACCCCGCCGTCAAACGTAAGTTCTTAAACGCTCGTCTATCACGGCTAGGCTTTCCGAGGAGAAGCCAACGGGCGACGCTTGGAAACGACGACAATCTCATCATAATGGTAAGCGTCCCGCAAACCAAATAAGTAACCAAAAGACAAGTTCGTTTGATCAACTCGCAATTGCAAGTGCACGAAATACAAGTGTTAAATGAACCTTGACGAAGAAAATATTAAGCACCAAAACCAGGGCCCTAGACTAACATCGAAAAAAATAGCCTGCAGTGAAGCCCGTGTGAAATTCCCCCGGCAGGATGAACAACGAGCGGGCAAAATTTCAGAAGATGTAAATGTACGCCAGTCCCCCCCCCAAACTCCTTATCTGATGCAAAAATTTTTCTTGTAATGGCACAAATCAAGAAAGGGAACATGAAATCTTGACGCTAGGCGTATTACATAATAAATTTAGCTTCTTGGCCGAAAACTGGACGTCAGGCCACATAGGTGTTTAAATTGAGCCCATAACTGTGCTCAGACCCCCAATCACAATCCTAAATCCGAGACATACAAACACTCGGGAATGCTCGGTCTCATGCAAAACGACCGTGAACGAATCGGCCCGTAAAGTGTCCAGGTTGCTCATGCCCGTCGTGTCAGTTATCCAAGAAATGATCCTGACGAATGCCCAGAACTGGGAATCCCACCACCCTTCAAACTCAGATCAAGACTAACTATGAACTAGAGCGCCCGTTATCAGGATCTCTCAAGAAATGGACGTAACGCAATACTATCAACAACGACTCACATAACAAATGGCCGCCCTTGCTATTTACACTTGCAATAGCAAAGACTCAGATGCAGCAAGCAATCAACATCGATAAAATACTTTATAATAGCCAGAGATCAGACCTGTCACTATAAAACAATTTTGCAGCATCACGAGGTGCCCGCACCGGAAACTTTGAAAACTTCAATACAATGCCCAATTTCGGATTAAAATTTGACTTGATAATAGGACGCTGGGTAGAATATATACTATGCGACACAAATGTCCGGTTGGTATGCCCCCCCCCCTCCCCACCCACGGTAGGCAACAGATAGGCAGAAGCACAGAGAAACATTATTTTGGGAAGCAAAACTAACAGGAGAGTCAGAGGACCCACCTCTGGCCGGGGTTGTGCACCTCGACCACGGTACGCTTATACGTTAAATAGCTAAACACCTCGATATTCGAGAACGCAGGCCCCATACAAGGAGTTCATTTTAGCACCATACGTCAACCTAAATTAATTTAGTGATACTTTTCCTAGGTCAAATTACTGTAATATTGACAAAAAAGGTCAAGCTTAAAAAAAATGAGCCACTATCGGCGTTATAAAATATCCATCACAATGGAAGAGAAATCTCTCCTGAGATTCAAAAATTCTCACAAACACTAATCTTTTATCTGCATGTATAAAGCCCGGAGGATGCAACTCATTCGACGAGAATGCATTCGGCGCGCCTAAATCACAAGCTCACTACTTTTACAGGAACGGCAAGCTCCCCCATAGAAAGTTCGAACTCCCACCCCCTTCAACACCAACAGATCGTAAATTTGTCAGCGAATTATTTCAACGCGGTAAAATTGCAATATGACACCAAACATGTAACTACACCCCACCTATATCTACTACATTTCATTCAACAACATGTTGCTCAAGAGAAATGCGATTCCGGACAGAGCAAAATCACACAACGGTTGTTACTGAATGATAAAAGTAAAGGTAGAGACAATACCATTCTTGATAAAACAATCATTAACACTTATAACATACAATTTTGGACTTCTTATTTTTCTGGAATGCCGACTAAAATTAGAATGCAAAATGCTCAATGATGACATTTGCCGGGGCATAATTGAGCCAACAGATCAGTGACTGAAATATTCACTAAAAAATTTTAGTGACTAAAAAAAATGGGGCTAAAAATGAACGCTTTGGCCACGGTTTCTCGAAATATCGAGGTTAATATTTAACCGGTAAATAACCGGTTAAGAAGCCGGGGTTGCGAGTGACAACAAACCCGGCCAAGGTTTGGGTCCTGAACCCTTGGTTGTCCAAAAATAATGTTCGGCTTCTGAATTGGTTCGCGCACAAATCGGTACGAAACCGGACACTGTCGCATAGGAACGTAAAGTGAAAGCCGTCATAGCGTTTTAGGGTAACACACTGTCCAGCAAAACCATAGATAGCTTATGCAACGAAAACGTGTTTTCTGCAATCTGTGTACAAGCTACACTGTAAGCGAAGCCAAAGATGTAAGCCAAGCTGAAATGATATCTTCGGCTTACGGCTTACCGGTTACTAGCCAAACCAGGCATAAACACTCCAACGTGTATCTGACCGCTGGTTTGGAGAGAAACTATCGTTCCACCAACACTAGACGAATATATCATTCTGGGAATACTTTCGACCAAAAAAACCTGCATTAGGTGTTGATACTGAGCACCCCCCGCGTGGTAGATCGGTAAGCAGAGACTTTTTTGACTACTCCAGAACAATCCGGAACACAGATTAGAAACTGAACAAAAATACATAAGGGGGTAACTTTTATAAATAAATTGTTGACATTATAGGTGTAGGCTGGTGCAGTTTAGCAGAGCAATTGTCTTCCCATAAAGCTGTAAAGATCACGATTTGAAAGTTCTTATCCCTACTTCGAAAATCGAAAGTTGGTAGACCAATATGTTTACCACCTACTCAAAGGTGAATTTTTTTATAGCTTCATCCACCACATGCCGATCATACGATACGTGAAAGACACATCAGCTGATACTGCCCGAGAAGATGCGCTTTTTGCATCAACTGCAAGCACAATAAAGCTCAAGACTGCAGAACACATTTTTAGACAATTGAAGCTTTACATCCGGTTCAACGATATCCAAACACGGAGAGTAACTTTCATGGGTACCTTGAACATTCGGTGGCGCTCCACAAGAATCTTATTTTTCATCAATCAGCCCGGAAGCCTACTTTCTACGTTTTCGCTCTTCATATCCACCCATCATCTACCCATAATGCTTGCAGACATAATCATTTTTGAATGAATTCCTGCACGAAGAAGAAAACACCAATTAACGATATTTGTTTTCAAACAATTATAAGCGAAAATGCTTATATTACCATACAGAGATCGCTCCCCGTACAACAAACGGAATTCAAGCGCCACTCTAAAGCTTTTTAGTTGGTCGAGTTTGAAGAAACCTCAAAAAACGGTTTCCTCGATATCACCTATGACTTAGGGATCGCAGCAGCTGGGGAGCGTCACTTTACAAAAGACTACAGCCGCAACTTTCTACCTAGGGTAATCCGATATGCAGAAGGCGAACGAACACTGAATTTAACAAACTACACCAAAAGTGCGCTAGAGATCAAATATACTAAAAATTTTAGCTTTTTCAAAGTTACCAATTGCAACGAATTCGTTTCTGGTAAACTACGATATAAGGTAGCTGTTCTTTTATAAAAGGCAACCCACCCCGATAGCATCATTCACTCGCAAACTCAGCTACCAGATACCATCGTCAAACACGCTTTCTGCATCGTGTTAGCTCTGACAAAACTAAAACGATGAAAGCAAACTATGTTGCCCCCACCACTACACCCCACCCCCCCCACCCGGCTTTCCAGTTAAACCGACGAAACACACACAAGGTAAAAATTGTGGTTCCAAAGCGGTAAATATCGCTTCAAACAGAGATTACTAACGGTAGATTCTTATGAAAATCTGCGTATGCAAGCCTTTTGCATCCAGTTAAATTTTTTGGTGAACATAATCGTTGAACACGTGACCACCAGTGTGTCAAATGACACCGCACCCGTTTTGTACATGTTAGTACTCACTCCCACAACGAGAGTAATATTGCATGGTAAAATATCTATCTGGTTACCATATAATTGGACGGACAAAACTTGTCTTGCAATCATTTATTTGAAACATCTGTATACCCCCCCCCCCCCAGCCTCCAGTGTCGCAATTAATGTATGTTTGTATTTTGAGTACATCACTAACGAAGTAGTAACCTGAGACGGGTAAAGAACATAGACTATTATTTGGGTTATTTTTGGAGAGAAATTATTGCTGGGGCAATATATATTAGGACAATGCACAAGATCCAGCTGGTCGTAAAATGAACCTCGATTTTCAGTATTTTAATCGATCTTCCCGCTGAAATAATAACTCGTAGCTGGCCCGAATTCGGCACTGGCGGCGTGGTAGACCCGCCCCCCCCCACGACCTACTAACAATTACGCATGGTCTAGAGAGCGTCTTATTGAGGAGGGAGAAAGTTTAGTTAACTTATCAGTGAACAAAAGAGTGAGTCTACCTAGATTCAGACATCAACTAAATACACAAGTTGATCTGGGTGGCCCGGTTAAGGGAGGTGCAGCGAGCTGGTGGGGCAGCTTGGTAGACCATAACCTACTAACTCCTTTTCTTTCGGATGCGAATGTTGAAAGCAAAAAAAAAGAATGTGAAAAACTTTTGCATCTTAAATTTTATCCTAAAGAGAAACGTGTCGATACTTAGGCAAACGTATAGTTACAATATCATCTCAAGAACATTTTCAACTACTCCATAACCTATGCATTGTACAGCAACATCCAACCACACGCCTTTTCATTATAGACTCGCCCATTTCCAACTTGAACCGAGAACCTTTTTTGAAAGCAATAATACTATAGCGAACTCTCAGACATATGTCCGAGTGTTACCTGTCAACTGAATTCGTGGGCGACGAATAACACACATTATACCCAGCACATCGAGAGCAACATTTCCTCAATAAGGCGAGCAGTATTTTTTATCCATGAAACATGCGACTACTAACACCAGGCTTTTAGGAATCACTAAAGAATGAATCCCTTTAATTGCTGATGAAAAATTAGGAACAAAATGTCTAGCTATCTTCAAAATAAAAGCTCCTATAGACCCATCACACGACAATTTATATATTGAGATTTTTTAAGGAAAATATCAAACATGTATATAAAGTGGCGTGGCAAAATGGGAGCAAAACTTGGTCGTAACACGGGGGGTTAATACGCAGGCAGACTCCATACTTTGTAACAATAATGATAAACATATGCTATGACTGAACGATTAGAATAATTGGTGATCTACATAGAATTTTTAATTATATAAAGAATAAAGAATTCTGAAAAAATTACATTCTGGAGATTTTTTTCATAAAATTTGAAATCTAGCTTATTATTGAGTAACCCACATCAGCAGAGCGACATCTAAACCTAGCCAAGGTCGATCATATCTTTGGAACTAAAAATGCCTAGAGATCTGATTCACATGTTTGAACCTCAACGTGCCTTTTAAGTCATAATACCGACTCCTCAAAAACACTCGACAAAAAACATCAAAAAAATTTTCGGAAAAAGAATACAACATTTTTCAGCAACGCTGCCGAAACATAAAAAGATTTTTCTGCTCTACCAGCCGTGACCCATCGGCTTCAAACCATAGTTCTCGGTCCCATCAGTTTAAAATATCCGCACCCCAATCCCCTGTCTCCACCAAACAGACATTAAGATTACGAACGTTTGGTTCTTAAAAAAAACACACAGATGGAAACGAAAATGGATGTCAAACAATCACAATGGTCAAATCGCTCACCCCTGGACTTAAAAAAATAAATCGCAAAATCCCCAAAAGCGCAAAAGAGTGTGTTACAATTATTAGACGCCCCCCTGAAAAAACACTAAAGTGCACGAAAATAGTTTGCCTATCGTAGCCATAACGAAAAAAAAAATACTAATTTCGTGGCAAACACTCAGCACATAACAAAGTCCTTATTCGCGCCAAGCCTTTGATACCTTGTACGCGGAGTAAAATTACAAAAAAGGGCAACGGCTCTTTATTGGCGGCCTTTGAAATTGCGCAGCTAACTCTCAATTTTGAAATCATTCACGAAATAGGCACGAACAAAACAAAATACAGCTCCTTTAAAGAAATTTTCTTGCTCACCTGTTAAAACCTCATTAGCGGCTTCGGTCAATACATGACTGGACACTCCAAAATATAGAATTCAACTCCCCAACGTCTACCCAGAGAACTTAACTACGATACCCCCCCTGCAGGAATTATTGCCCCTTCCTATGTCGACCGCCCGAGAGAACATGATACGCAATTCAAGCAAAGATCATTTTGGCCTATCGAATCCGTAAGCTCCTAAGAACTCTGGAGGACAAACTTCAGAGAACAAAAAGTGGGTAGTTATACCTAGGCTGCAAAACTTCTAGAAAAATGATTGGGCAACTTTTGGAACAAGTGCGTCCTAAAGGTCCGTCCGACTAATATGACAACTCTAGCTGTAGACCCCCGCAGTAGAACAAGAGGACTTAATAATATTGACACAATCATCGATACAAAATCATGCCCCTATCAAATTCTTAGCTGCGAACGGTCATCCTATTAAACGCATTGGCAACACACACGCCAAGTATGTTTTAAACAGAATGTGATGAATAAGCTTCTCATACACATTACGGACTGAACCCCCTTGGAGCTTCACAAAGACAGTAACCAGGAGACGACGAAATCATATGTTGTCACAATTAGGATAAAGAGTGGAAATTATCTAAACTAAGAATGAAATGTCTTGAGACCACGTCCAGCGGTACAATGGCAGGGGTTTTCTTAACAAAAAAGTCTTTTAACAAAATTCTCCGTTTTAACAAAACATCTCTTTACAACAAACAAAAACTCTCGCAGCATCTGATTCTTTAAGCATACATAATCGCAGCATTTTTAATCAAAAAAAACGACTTCACTATTCTTTAACACAAAAAAAAACCACAGACAACCCCCCCCCCCATATTATTACAAAGAAAAGAATAAGTATTTCACACGCTTACCATCGCCGGCAGATAGACTTCAGCAACAACACGCCGACCACAAAGTGATCACAATACAAAACAGTGGCGATTGTGAACCATAGATCTTGTGTACAGATTCAAACATAAGAATTTGCCAAACAACTCTACTCGTCGCTCGTCACAAAATAAACAAACAAGTACTTTTACCGAACCCATCCAGGATATATCAGCAGTGCGATCAAAAATCACTAACAACACTCCCTCCCCCCACCCCCCGCGCTACACTCAGAACAACCCACTAGGCAGTGTATCCCTCAGATTTAAAATTTAAATATTGCCCAAACGACAACTCTTCTCGTCCCAAAAGATACCAACCGAGCATAACGTACTCCCTTTTACCGCCATCCCCAGATAACTTCTAGTAATAAAACAATACAAACCAGATGTCATTTGAGCACCTCCCACTGGAGCAGAAGGACGGTCAAATTAATGGTTAGCCCGCCGCAGCGACCCACACGAAAAAACCTTTCATCGATGAACAACTGACATACACCCGCAGATTTCATCAAGCGAGATCTATCCGGCCAAGCATTTCTGAACACACACGATATTATCCCTAACCGGTTGGAACACACTTTACGCGGTGTCCCGGTAAATGGGACACACATGCACCAACGAAAGTAATATTCATCGTCATCGAAGTTGTGATCAGCGACACTGATGCGCAAACCCCCAACCGTATTGAACCGACTAATCACTTACTTGATTTCGATAATGATCGCGCTATCTGGGGTGGGTTCTTCTGTGAAAAACAACGGCTACCTGAAGGAAACCATGCTCTCTCACAGGTGCGGTTAGCATCATTTCTTTGAATAATAAGTTCAGCTTTTTTTTCGGTTTGCCACTATTAGAAGGGGATGGTTTCTGAGATGAGACACTAGTAGCGACACAACGCGTTTTTGGGGCATCTTAATCTAACCGTAAATTGCGCGCAACGCCCACAGAGCATTTGTTTATTCTTTTCCGAGGATTACGTTTACCGGTAATTTGTAAAAAAACGCTTTTCGGTCATTATTTGAGCAATGTACGATCGACCCCTGTATCTCCCGTACCTGTCATACCCTACCCCCCCTGGAGCTCCCCCAAATAAACATTTTCATAACCCCGCATATTCCTTTCCCAAGGTTACGTGCAGGTAAAAACTATCTTTCGATCAATATGTCTAGGATCTCACAGTCCGACAATCATTTGCGATGGGATGCGGCAACTGGAGCGCCGAATAAAACAAACGCGCCTAAATAAAGGGCCGAAGTTAAGATAAATCTAAAACAACAGACTGAGAAATCAGAGGCAACACAAAGTTTATAGTAAAGCAGGTAAAATTAGCGTCGACTTAGAACAATGCCGTTAGGCGAGAGGTTAAATAGCTATACACCTCCCACTGGATCGAGGTGCTGCCGGGTTCTAACAATGAATCTCTGTAGTGATCCATTTTAAAATTTCAAATTTAGGCAGTTCAACTTGTGTGCTGCGATATCTAAGAAAAACAGAAAAATCGTCAACAACCATAAACGATACCTCTCTGTCCAAGTCTATTTCTTAATTCTGCGTGTGCGCTAAGACAAAGCCAGCGTGAGACAAGAAGCGATTCACCCCGGGTTTTCCCAGTGGTACTTTTGGCCACATAAAGATCACCAGGAATTCTTGATATTCAACAAACATTACGCCACCCCTACAGCGCTAGCGCTGCTGGCCCTGAAGAATTTTTAAACACTCAATAATAGTTTTTCACGCTAATAACGGGACGAATTACACAATAATACATCGCGCAAAAAACTAGATCCGGAATTCTGCTGAAACAACTTGAATAGCATAGAGAAATCATCACAGCTGCACGGCTCCACTACTGATTTCCCCCCAAGTACATCGTCATCGACTAGGACAAGGTCCAACCGTAAAAAACAACAACAATTACCCTCGGGCTCGGTTTCTTTTTTAAGAGGCAGGTCACCTTTTCAGATGACTATCACGGGGCAAAACGCATAGGCTGATTCTTGAGAAATGGTTTTTTTGGCAGTTATAAGCTGCCAATAAAAAGCCACATGAAGAATTTATGAAGTTGATTTGACATCCGGTTACCGGCTATAAACCGGAAAGTAATTTTGTGGTAGGTTTCGAATCTCGGTAGGCACCAGATTTTTTTTTATCCTAAATTCCACCGGCAAGTTCATTTTATCTTTTGTTCATTTTATATTACAGATTTAATACACAATTAATGCTTGCAACATTTTTGATTGAATTGCCAGAAGAAAATGAACAAGTCTTCGAGCTTTTTGCTCCAAAAATTAATACCTGAAATGCCTATATTAAAGAGATACGGTGAACGGTTTGTCCAAGAAAAAAGAATAAAAATCTCGCATTGAGCTTTTTTAGTTGGCAGTTGAATGGCAAAAACCAGCGCGTTTCTGGATCAGCTATGGGTTTCCCTATGATGAGAAGGTGTGGTGCACTAAAAGAAAATACCTTGAAGGCAACCACCATGGTGTTGTGTCGATGTAAAAACAGCGCAAGAAATTTTCTCTGAAAAGTTACACCACAACCACATGTTTTAATTTTACTATGGGTAGTTCTATATAAACCGTAATTTAACGGTGTTTCGGTGATTACGTCAAACCGGTCGGAGTAGAATCGAGAACAAATCTTCTTCGTAAAAATTTTCTTGGTATCACGAACAAAAACCGTTTCTCTCCGATAATCACT
>SCLH01000394.1:684683-699311 GCA_004367855.1 Oikopleura vanhoeffeni | reverse complement strand
CAAAAAGTGCTCCTATTCCACTAGGTGTGTCAGGTGTCAAAATAAATATGCCAAAAATTTTCTCTTGAAAAGTTACCCGCTTAAGTATAATTTCAGGTTTCTATGATGTCCCAGTGCCGAGATTCAAAAGTGCTCCTATTACCACTAGTGGTGTCCGGTGTCAAAATAAATAATGTCAAAAATTTTCTCTTGAAAAGTTACCCATATAAGTATATTTTTAAGTGTGAATTATGATATGTCTCTCAAAACCGCCCAATTACCGTGTTTTCAGCTGATCTACCGGTAGCCCCTGAAAATCGATTTTTTTTCATTGGTTAAAATGGCTGGCTATCGATACAAAAAACCGTTTCTCGATACCTACTACGGTTTTTTGCTCCAGAGGAGGGGAACCTAAAAACAGTTACCTCAGGGATGATCTTTATGATGGACAAGTTTTGCAAAAATTATTTGAGTCGCTGAAAAAAACAAAAAATCTTCTGGGACTGTCAGATATTCGACCAACAAGAAGCTGGACAAAAAGGAAGTTAGAAAGCTATTTTAAACGCAGTTAAATGAAGAGCTGAGTATGAAGACTCGGTCAGTAAAATTTTTTTTTTTTTAAATTTATCAACGGAAAGTCCTAGAGGAATAGGACATTTAAAATCTTGTTTCGAAAATTTTGGCTTTTTTACCATATGCCGACTGCCTTTCACACGAAATTTTCAAATAGTTCCATGTTATATATATAGTATATTTTAAGGGCCTCGGTGCTATTTGACAGATTGCATTTTTTTTCTCTGATGGGAAACTTTTGCCACTTGAAAATTTCGGATAAAATGTTTTCTCCACGAAAGTTGCCAGTTTTTGAGCTTACTTCCTATAATCTTTTTTTTCAGATCGATTATTTCTTACTTTATGAATTCGTCTTTTAAAAAAGTCTAAAAACGCTTTATTAATTAGGAACCGTTAACACACCCATACCCACCGTTGAAAATGTATTTAATTTGTTTTTATATGATTTCTCTCCAAAATCGAAATTAAAAAAAAAACTAAAAAACTGAAATTTCGGAACATCGAAAAAAATATTTTTTTTTCATGAGTTTAAATGAATAAATTTTAAACGGTAATGAAAAAATATAACGAATGTGTTTTAAGCTTTTGGGGTTTTCCCCGAGGAGATTCACGCACAACATCAGAGGCGACTTGGTTAGTTTATTAAGGGCGTTTCAATCTCCCCGGGAAACCCCAAAAGCTAAAACACATTCGGTATAATTTTTTTCAATACCGTTTAATTTATTTCATTCAACTCATGAAAAAATATTTTTTTCGATGTTCCAAAATTTCCAGTTTTTTTAGTCTTTTTCTAAATTTTCGATTTTGACGTAGAAATCGTATAAAAACAAATTTTACTCAGTAAAAAGTTTGTCATCAAGCGCCATATCCGGATTGGTCAAATAACACCGAGGCCTTAAGGGAGTGGTGTCGCTGATTTGGGCCTCTTCCAGGTCATTCCCGCCAAACTAGCAAGGTGATATTCCAAAACACATTTGTAACTAACAGAACCAACCTACGCGGTAATTTTGAATTTAACAGTAATCTGATACAATCCACCTACGCCGACACCTACGCTTTAAAAAGCCTCCTAAAAAGACACGCAGTTGATGCCTACTCCTTCAATTTTCATCATTTTTTATTATGTTTTGTGTCAGGCTCCGGAGAAGCCTTACGAATAATGCAAAAGCGCTTTTGTTTTAAAATTTTGCTTTCAGCGGACAAAAACGCGAAAAAAACAAAAATTAAAATTTTGAAATGATCAGTTTGGGAGGCTCAGGCAAAAGCTATCTCCTCCACCAGTTTGAGAGATATAGTTTCGACTCATACTGCATCTGGAAAGCACAAGACTTGTTCAATCAATAAACTAGAGAGTTTTTTTTCGAAATTTTGCTTCGGCGTCTCTTGTGGGCCATGTCAATTTTTCATTTTAGCCAAATTGTTTGAAATGGTCAGTTTGGGAGGCTCAGGCAAAAGCTATCTCCTCCACCAGTTTGAGAGATAAAGTTCGACTCATACTGCATCTGAAAGCAGAAGACTTGTTTGACCAATAAACTAGAGAGTTTTTTTTCGAAATTTTGCTTTGGCGTCTCTTGGGGGCCATGGCAACTTTTCATTTTGAGCCTAAATTTTTGAAAAATTTAGAAACCAGAAAAATGCTTCAAAATAATTTTTCGTAAATACAAACAACTTTAAGGATTTGGTGCAATTTTAGCTCGGTAGCGTCAAAAACAAATGAGCGCACTTTCAATTTAAATCATAAATAAATCAATAATTTTTGTTTTGTTTTTTTGCTGTTTTGGCCGCTGAAAGAAAATTTTAAAACAAAACGCGCTTTGCATTATTTGTAAGGCTTCTCCGGAGCTGACAAAAAAATAATAAAAAATGATGAAAAATTGAAAGGTTGGTTTCTGCTTTAGTTTACGAATGTTTTTGGAATATCACCTTTGCTAGTTGGCGGGAAATGACCTTGGAAGAGGCCCAAATCAGCGGACACCCACTCTTAAGGGGGTACTGTGCACCTTTAAAGTTTTCTTCAATATTTTGGACCTGACTAATTTCAGCCAAAAATCACAATGATGGTGGTATCGCATCTCTCAGATGTCAAAATTCGGCGACAGGTGATTCAAAGACTGAAAATGAAAATCAATTTTTTTACGTTTAGTAACTGAACATCCGATAAGGTAGCTTTTTTCAACTGGGCCACCCTACTCAGTCATTTTTTCTCGAAGAACATACCAGATATCAACAAAGTTTTCCGGCTATGTGTAGCCAAGTAAATTTGTGCACCCAAAACTTTCTGTTTTTCTCCTTCACGCCGTTGGCCGGTAATCAATTTTTGAAAATACCGGTTTTCCTGAAGGCAATAAGGAAAATTCAGAATTGGTCATAAATAAATTTAAAATGTGTTCCTGGCACGTCAAATAAAATTTACCACTTCAACGATTACTATCAAGAATAACATACATTCGATTGAATTTAACAAAAAAAAAAGCTGACTGAGATCGAACCTATGAACTCCGGTTAGACGTCATTTACCGGTGAACGTTGACCGAAAAAAACAAAAAAATTGGTTGCCACAAATTAACTGGGTACACATGCAGAAAACTTTTGTTGATATCTGTATGGTCTTCGAAAAAAAAGACTGGGTAGGTGGCCAGTTAAAAAAAGCTCCTAACAAAGTGTTTTGCAAAATATAAGCTCGCACGAAGTTTGATTCGCTCAAGATTTTAGCTAATCTGTCAAGAAATAATTTTTCTAGTTTTGGAACGAAAAGTACTTAGAAAATCTGAAGGCTACATTGAGCTCTCAGCGAGCTATGTTTGTCAAAAAGTTTAGAAAAACTTTCAAATGCACAGTAACCGTAACACTGTCAAATTTGACTGGTAATATTTCGTGTCACAGTCAGTGATCAACAGATGTAGTAATGTTTTGTAACCCCCTCCAGCCTTGCTTCTAAAGGCAAAAAAAATTTCGGGAGCCAAAACGGCGCGAATACATCTTACAACCTACAATCAAATATGTCATAGAGTTTCAATTTTTCAAAATATGTTGAAATTTATACGATGAGCCGTTCGAAAGTTATTTTTTTTACTTTTTTAGATTTTCGTCAAATTTCTTAAAAAATTAATTGGTGTGAAAAACGATACATAAATATCGAAATTCTGAGGAAGCAAGTTTTAGGAAAGTATTTAAGGATCTTTTGATTAAGTTTATTTAATCTGCAGTCTCTATACGAAGAATAATTTTTCACAAGTGATTTTTATGAAACTCAAAATAGATGAAAAAAAAATATTTTTCAAAAAATTAATTTTCGAAAGAATTGAACGGCAATTTAACCCAAAATAGAGCCACAAAGACAAATCGATCAGATATAGAACATAAGGGTGGTACTGGATTTTTGAGTTTCAGTGATAGCAAATTTTTCACATTTTACTGCATATATTCGACGCGCGGCGATAGTGAAATTGTTTTGGTAAGCGATCAAGATATCATATTTCAAATTGAGACAGCTTTCAATAGCTAAAGATTCACTTCTGAATTTGTAACTTATATGTATTGTAAAAATGTATGGTTTTTTCAAGAAATAAAGGTGAGTGAACCTCTATTTTCTCTTGCAGTTATCTAGTTTAAAACTTCGAAATTTAAAAATTTACGTGTTGTTCACTAATTTTATCCTTGATCTCAATCATGTGACAAATAAGTAAATTGGTATCTTTCCCAATTTCCCAGTGATAAAGCGCTCAAAGTATTGCCTTTAGATAGGCTTTTGGGTGTGAGGCGAAGTTCTCGTTTCTGAGTGTGAGGAGGTTAAGCAGTTTAGAGTATGGGAAGATAATAACCTGTGCCGGACAAAGTAGCTTTCGTACCATTAATATCATATATACGGCGACAAAACAAAATTCGTCGCAAAACCGACGCAAATTTTGAAAAACAATGTCAATTTTAAAGACAATAAAATTGTAGGGATTGTTGCCTTCTAGCGCTATTGTTCAATTTTAGAAGATTTTCGTCTACAAAGACATATGGATTCCCGAACCTCAGAGTAAAATCCCTAAATAATTTGAAAAATGCGAAATCTGAGCATTTGATTGGTTGATCCTTTCTCAAACCTGACCAATGAAATCGGCCTATAACGCAATCAGGGTTTTGATTGGGTGCTAATATCTTGCGTTGTTTGTATTATTCAAATATTTGTACTCTGAGGTCCGGTAATCCATCATCATATGGCATATTATATGGACATCATATATGACATACGCAAATAAGACGTTTAACCTCTATAAGAAATAACTTTTATAAACAAAAGAGACAGTGAGCTAAATTCTCTATCTTGCAATAAATGGTGTCATGGGGTTCCAATACGAGAAAGCCGGAACACCAGATAGCTCCTAAAAAAACCACCTTTGTATAATTTTAACTTTAGGGGGCACCAGCAAATGTCTGTTCGATGATCCATTCCAAGAATTATGTTGCAATTATTCATTTGTTAGTTGCTTTGGCTACTCATTTCAGAGCGAATGTTAGATTACCTGAACAATGTAGCGTTCCTGTAGTTGTATTTCTAAAGAAATAATCGAATTAAACAGGTAATTTACCAAACTATATCAATCTACCATTGGAAGCAATGGTCGGATTTGGAGCCAATTTTTATTTTTATTATTCACGAAGATATTTGAGCTCAGTCTGATCTATCTAAGAATGTAATCGGATGAGTGGTTTGAAGAAAGCCGAATTTATTTAAAAAAATTTGGCCAAAAATCTAGCAAATAACGACCAGGAAGCGCGTAATCGATAAACAGGGTGTAAGGTTTTCCCTTCTTTTTCAAACTGGTTACACTGATTTCCGCCGTTTTGATTGTTGATATCTGAGAAAACTCTTCTGACAACCAATCAAAACGGCGGAAATCAAGTGTAACAAGTTTGGAAAAAAGAAGGTAAAAACCTTAACCCTGTAGATAGGGAATACCGGGAGCACTATCTGCAAGCTAATAGCGTCAGCAATAATTCATAGACTTAGCTAGGGTTAGGCCACTGGGGATTTTCGATTTCAAGTTGGCCATACAAATAAATTTCACCTATACTAATTGTTATCGACCCTAACTAAGAAGAATATCACATTAAAATTCTCAGACCACCACTAGGTGCGTAAATTGAGTTTAAATTGTAAAATGTGTGATTTTATTGAAAAGTATTTGCTAAACTTGCTAAAAGTCCCTTATCATGCTTATCGGACGCAAAATGAAAAAATAAGTTGAAAAAAATATTCATTTTTTGTGGGATTTGTGGGATTTTTTTTTCTAAAAAAAACTGGAAAAATCGTATGATTTATTTTATGATAAAATCTCTTCTTGATATACGATTTTTTTAATTTTTCTTACTTTATCCCGGAAAACTCATTATCTTTCTAAAGATCAAAAAAATCTCATAATTTTCAAAAAAAATTTCAAAAATTTCAAAAAAAAAAATTGTTTTTTCAAAAGTAAAGTTGTATTGCACAGCTACTAGTGTGCTCTAGTTTTCAAAACTTTATTAGCAGACAAGGGCACATTTCTGATTCATAATTTAGTTTTTGAATTAGCTCGGACTGCCAAATAATTGTTTTTTAGAAAAAAAATTGAATTAAATCGGTGATTAAATCTGTCACAATGTGTATATTTTTTCTCTTTTCATGATGCAGCCCAGAAAACTTATGACTTTTATTTAAATGAAGAAAAATACAAAAAAATAAAATTAACAATTTCAAAACAGAAATTAATTTTGAAATTTTTTATAAGAATAAAATGAAATTTTTTGATTCCAACATTGAATTTGCAATTTTTTATGTCAAACGACTCCAAATTTTGCATTCTGTAATCACGTGCCAAAATTTCCATCCTTTTTTTATAAAACAATCGCAAATAAAAAAATATTAAAATCTTTGATTATCAGTAAATTATTAAATATTATTTTATTTCGATTTAAAAAATTGTCTTCGAATTTTTATATTTTCGCAAAAAATAAAATTTCTTTATTATTTTATTTTTTTAAAGATTCATTGTTAAAATTTGACACAACTCACAAATTTCAACAATTTCTCAAAAATTTGTTAATTATCTGAAAAATTTAACAATTAATTTCAATTCGACAATTTTTAGAAAACTTGTCAAATTTTTAGAAGATTGTCGGAATTTCAAATTTTTGGAAAAATTATCAAGTTTTCAAAGAAAACCGGAAATTGACCGTAACAAATTTGTAACGTCGGTTCTGAGAAAACCCCAACGTTCTTCCGAAGCCAATTTTTCAACACTTTGTACACTTTTTCTCAGAATTTTTTTGGTGAATTTTTTTGTCCACATCATTACGGGGCCTGGTCCTTTTTTAGCTAGTTTTGAAGCCAATTTTTTTTATTAATTCGGCTTGAAAAACAACTCATCCGATAACATTCTTAGATAGCTCAAACTGAGCAACATATATCTAGTGAAAAATAAATAAAACAATTATTCATCGGATCAATTATTTTATCTTTTTTCTTAGATTACTGAAATTGTTAAATTACTTTCTTAAAAAAATGGGTAACAATCGTTGGATTCGGGACCAATTTTTTAAATTAAATTTGACCAGATATTTGTGCTCTGTTAAGCTATCTAAGGATTCAATCGGATAAGTCGTTAGCAAAAGCTGAATTAAACAAAACAATTTTTAGCTAAAATCTAGTAAAAAAGGACCAGGAGCCCCGTAATCGATATGACACCCTAAGGGGGTTGTGGGTGTAAAATCTAGCTTATTGCAAGCAAATTAAAACAGCTATAACGTTGGAATATAGCAGCAAGCGAATACATTTGAAAATGCATATGTTATTCAAACGCGGGAAAAAAACTGATGGAGAAAAAAAATTTCATTTTAATATAATTTTTATGGCCAGAGGGCGATTTTAAATATGCTGAATTTCAGCTTGTTTCAACTCTAGAATGCGTAATAAAATTCGCATTTTCAACATTTTTAAACACAATTTTCTGGATTATGCAAAAACCACGCACTGTTTGAATGCCGTTACTGATTATTTAATTATGATTTAATCGGCTAAAGAATCAGAAAATGTATTTTTAACAACAATGGAGAATTTCTTTTCTCATCATTTTTCGAAAGAGTTGGACCGAAAATTGAAAATATGAGAACGCGAAATTCTTGACGTGTAACTGGAGTACAATCTGGAAAATTTCATCACAGTGTGTATGCAGTATGTAAAAGTTTTTACCTGATGAGAACAAAAAATCAAGCACTCATAACAAGCACTAAATTTCATTGACGGTCAACAATTTACCTACTGATTTGTGTTCAATCTCGAACCACAAAGAGTAGGCGGGACAAAATATATTGCTAATTTTTTCGAAAATGTGTCATGTAATAAATAAAAGCCACTTTGAATGCTTGCATATTTTCATATTAGCACCCACAACCCCTTAAGGGGATTGTGGTGCTTCCAGCAATTCGCTGGGAAATAAGCTCTTTTTAAAACTCAATATCTTTGTGAGAATTGAGTGAACGTTTATTTTTTCCAATTGTATATTGTAGTCCGTAACCTTGAAGAATCAAAAATTGATTCATTTTTAGAAAAATATTATCACATCAACCTTTAAATGCAATAAACTAATTGCTGGTATTTCTTTTCATTGAAGTATACCGTCATATCCACGTATCCAAAAATCACATAATGCCGATATTATTGATCAGAAAAAAATTCTCTACAATTTAACCAAGCATATTTTATAAATTCATCTTAATTCGCCGAAAGTTATTTTTGGAAAATTCCTTGCTATAGTTAAATAAGGCAAAAAAGATTATTTTACAAAAAAAGTAACCCTCACGAACGGCACATGCGATTTTTCTTTCTCTTTTTCATAAATCTCTCTATTATCTTATAAACTTAAACCAGCAACTTTAATATTTTTTTTATAATTTTTACGCAAATCACTATTCATGCTGATTTAATGCGCGCCATTATTACATTGATTTGGATGTAAATTGAAATATTGAAAAGGGGCAAAAATCTAACAATTATAAATATTGAAAATACTTTCATTTAATGTTATTTTTCGCTGTGTTATTATTATTCGTGATTTGAGACTAACCTCATGTCTATAATTTTTATAATAAATAAATTATTTTTGCAAGCAAATCCGATATCAGAACTGTTATTCGAATAAGTAATGAAACTTTTTTAATTGCAATCAATTTTCTCGTGTGCTGGATGTCGGATACAAGAAAAATAATAACGATTTGAGACCGTGGTCGAAATAACTACTGCACCCACAATCCCTTAAAGGGGGTTATGCACTCTGAATTTGACATTTGCTCGTGAATATACTGAAAACTAACAGTCATAGAAGAAAAAACCGAAAAGCTAATTTGTACAGATCTATCCTTAATCTTGCGAAAAAAAGTTACATCACAAAATTATTTTGACCATTAACACCAATAGGTACAGTATCGTAACAAGGTGGACTTTTCAAATTTATCTCCTCCCAACGGATATTCATTGAGCTCAAATTTCACAGATCACGTAACGGTAGTAATATAAATTTTTAATGGAGAGCTTTTTTCGATCCGGCGACTGAACAATTCTAGAACGTCCAAATAACCGCGGATTTTTAAACATATTGCAGGACTTAAACAAAATCTTCTCCTCCGAGGAATATGTTTGCAAATAGCCTCAAATTTTTTATCATATCCTCAGAAAATTTTAAAAGAAGATAATGGAGAGCTTTTTTGGAATTTCGACCTAGAACTCAGAATATGAATTTCTTTTTGGTCACTGTTTCAAAAATTTCCGAAAAAAAAAGTGCTTCGATTTTTCGAAGTAAGGCTCAAAAGAAAGCAGGTAGAAACACTGAGGAGAAAGGTTGGCTACGTCATCAATATTTGAGTTTTAGGGTCAATTTGAACAAACTTATTTTTGTAACATTATTTCAAACAAATACTTAGAAAAAAATCCAGGAAATTTTCGAAAAATTTTTTTGTGTATTTGCGTTGTTTTATGGTAACATATAATACACACCTATTGCGATTTGTGCATTTTAAGTGCTCTAAGGCCTTCATTTAATCAGAAAGATATACCCCTTAACCACATACTCAGCGCTGGCCATATCTGGTCCAATGTGACTTGCGAGCCCTCTCGTTTAATCAGTTAACTTTCTGATCACATTTTTATTCAAAATTATCGCATTTGCAAATTCTCTAATTTTGGCTAATAATTATTTTTATGATATCTTTTGGGTAGTTCTTGAGATAAAGCAATGTTGTGGACCCTAAATCGGGGACCTGAAAAAATTCAAAAGGAGATTTGAACTTAAAAATAAAAATAAATTTGATTTTAAAAGATTTTGCCACCAGATTTTAAGATTTATTTTATGTTCCAAAAAATGAAACAAAAATATTCTATAAAATCTGAATATTTCTTTATTTTTGATTTTCAACACATCAATTTTTTTCGATTTTCTCACAAAAAAGTAATTCTTGCAAAAAAATTTAATGATTCATCATTTATTCGGTGGCAAAATACCAACTGAAGTGTCCCCGAACTATAATTTGAGAGGGGGTGGTGCTTTAAAAAAAAGTTACCTTAGAAACTTATTTTCTTACCACTTCAGGTGCGATTTTTTTTGGTGTAGAAACAAATGTAACGTAAAGGCTCTAGATAAAAGTTTACACTAAAACAAAGTGAATAAAGGGTTCTCAGTTGCATAGGCGGCCATTTTTCAGCGGGATGATTTCAGTGGTTCAGTTGCACGAGTTTTTCTCGAAAAATTGCTCTCCAAATAATTCGAGCATTTCATCGGCCATAAAAACTGGTAACATTAAAAAATGCGATGTATCAACTCACTGGCCATAGGGTAGCTTTTTAGGTTCCCACTTTGCAAGAAAAACTGTAGCAGGAATGCAGATTTTGCCTTGGATAGCTGACAAAATATTTTAATGTTAACAGCTGAAATTGAGCGGATGGATACATTTTCAATTTCTTGAATCGGATCATCCGATTCGGATGAACCATTGTCGAAAACATTCGTTCGTTATCCACTTGTAACTACTAAATAAAATTTCGTTTTCAAAGCGACGGTTTCAAGAGACTTTCGTGCTTTAAATCATTTATTCAATCTTAGAAATGCTATTTTGGAGAGATGATACTTTATGCTTTAACGTATAATTATACTTTAAAGTATCATCTCTCCAAAATAGTATTTCTAAGATTGAATAAATGATTTTAAAGCACGAAAGTCTCTTGAAACCTTCGCTTTGAAAACGAAATTTTATTCCCAAAATCTCTTTCATCTTTTGGTCAAATTATATATTTTCTTGGCCACAATTTTGTACAATGTAAGAACGGAATATCCTACGTCTACACATTACTGATTGAACTATTATTTAGATGATTACCTGGAAACAAAAAAACGAGGTTCGATGTTTTCTCTCAAATTTTATACTGAAAATACATATGGCGACTATTCTGTTTTGGTAAGCCATCAGTTGCATCGAATGTTCTCAGAGATGGCTTCATGCCGATCCAGAAATTCCAATTGTTAAGGGTATCCCTCGGTTCCTACATTTTTCTGGCAGTTATTATGGCATAAAATGCACCGAAATCAATAGCTTTATGTTTTGAACGCATAAAACAACCCAAATGACAACAAAAAAATTTTCGAAAATTTTGATTTTATTTCTAAGTATTTTTCTCAAATATTATGTTCAAAAATAAGTTTGTGTCAATTTGACCCTAAAACTTCAAAATTGGGTTGAGTAAGCCAACTTTCTCTTCAGTGTTTCCTGCTTTCTTTTGGCCTAACTATCAAAAAATCGAAGCACATTTTTTTTCGAAATTTTTCCGTGACCTCAAAAATCATATTTGAGTTTGGCGTCGAAATTGAAAAAAAAACGGCTCCTCAGAAGTTTCTATTTGTTTCGAGCTACCGTTGAAAAAATTGAGGGAATTTGAACAAATTTAAACACTAGGAGGAGATAGATTTCGCCAGATGAACAAAGTCTAAAAAACGGTGCTTTATCGCATATTCTAGAAAAAATTTAGCACTTATCGACAAAACGCTCCTCAGAAGTTTAAATACTAATTATAAGGTTATTTAAAATTAAGGTTTATTTTAAAAAAAAGCCTGGGAGAAGATAGATTTTCCGTTTTGACTTAGGGTCTCCTTGTTCGCTTATGTGTCTGGGAGTGTTTGCTCAAAAAAAAATTGACACATGTTTTACGCAAGATGAAGAAGTAGTTTACAAAACTGGCTAATCTGAATAATATCCTTGACGCCGTGTTTGGCTAATATTTTATCGAGAATATGTCAAATTAGGGACCGGGATCCCTTAGCAGCCAAATGAGTTAATACCTGTGAATTATCTATTTTGAAAGCCCGGGTGACGGTTAACCGGTAATAACCGGTCAAAATCTTTAAACGGTTTCTCTCGAGAACCGGGGGAGGTATGTGATTTATTATATACCAAATGTCTTGAAATTTTCTTGTCGAAAATTGGGGGGGTGCAATTTGGTAATATGAACCAATCTTTGGGGTCAAATCTCAAAATGACTCAGTATGGCGGTCATATTACCACAGTAGAAAGAATAATTTCATTGCGGTTCCAAAAATATAATTGAAAAAAATATTTGATGTAATAATGACCCCCATTAGAGACAAAAAAAGAGTTTTTGATTTTTAGAAGCAGTTACGCCAATTTTACTCGAGAACTGGACTATATTAGCATTTATTTTTCGCGCCTTATAATAATAAAATCTTCGTTACCGGGTGAACCAGTAGTCCAATGAAAAAGAAAAAATTTCTCCATTGATCTTTTTTAGATGAATGCAAAAAACTGTTTCTCGATATCGCCTATGATTTTCCCGTAATCGTCATGACTAGGGTGGAGTGACCTAACAAAAAAACTACCTTAGTTCCGAATTTCAGTCGGGTTGAATGTTCTCGAAAACGGCTCATCCGATTCGAAAGTGGCCTAGAGTCAACAAAAAAATCGATCAAAAATTTACTCCTAAATTATGCATTTATTATCTCAAAAAATTAATACAGCTTCTGTAGAGAGATTCTAGTAGGACGGATCCCTCAAGAAAGCTGACAAATTTCTTGAACCGTTTTTAAAAGTTTGCAAGGCGCGCTATAAGGACGGAAGTTATTAAATTTCACTGGCATTATTGTGAATTTATCATGAAAAGGAAGCGAATATTTTCATTCCTTACGTCCGATTAAGGCCAAGGCATTCTCACGTTTATTTATCATGACAAAATGCAAAAATTTCATTCAATACATCCGATTACCGTTTATTTTAAAGGAACCATTTTCCCCCTAAGTTTGCCAGGCGTGTTAGTTAGCTTTTTTTTAGGCAACCCTTGTCGGCATAATAACTAAATTTATAATAAGAAAATTGTTTTTCTAGTCAGCCAATAATTGATGTGTTAAACCGAAAGTTCAGAGGTTCGAATCTCAGTGAGCTCAATTTTTTTTTGTCTATTCTAATCGAATTGTATGTCTTCCTCATAAAAATCTGTATCTATGTGATGACGGTCAAAGAAAACAATTTCCTACTGATTTAATGGTAATTTGAAAGGTCGACTATCGGTCAACCGGTTGTCTTGGTCAAAAACAAAAAGTTTCCAATATCACAAATTTCGTAGGCTACACGTTGCAAAAAAAAACGTTTTTTGATAGATCATACGGTTTCCGAGCTATGATGCCGAATGTCCGATGTTTCTTCAAAAAAAAAGATACCTTTATTTAAATAAATCAATCGAAAATTTTGTTAGTGGCACGCTTCTGTTAATTCATTGCCAGAAAGAGACCGATTATTATCAAGAAGATATACATTTCGATTAAAATAGGCGAAAAAATGTGCCTATTGAGATTCGAGCTCCTGAACTTTCAATTTGAAACCTCAATTTCCGGTGAACCGGTTGACTTCGGAAAATACAAATAGGTTTCCATATGATATGGACCATATCACAAATTTACTTGTTTACATGATACTAAAACCATATTATATATCTTATGGCCTTCGAGTTATTATGCTGACAAGGGTAGGTTCCCCCCAAAAAAGCTACCTTATAAAAATGAATTTTTTTCATTTACTTTTTAAAGTTTATACCCAGCGTCTAAGGACGCAAAAGCCAAAATCGGATCGTTCTACCAGAGTTACTATACTCTAATAAAATACTGTATATTTTGTCTTTTAGGAAGATTTTTTTAATGCAACCCACCCTTCTCAGCATAATTACTCGGAGGCCATAAGAAATATCGACAAACGTTTATTTTTGTTTTTTAGGCCCAATTTATTTTTGTCTATTTTAATCGAAATGTATGTTGTCTTGATAATAATCGGTCTCCATGTGGTATAGCCTATACCGTATAGGATTAATCGAAACGTGCAAATAGCAACATTTTGTTTGTTATTTATGAAAAACATATTTTTCGAAAATTCCCATATTTTGCGTCAGAAAACCCGGTAATTTCAAAAGCCTATTACCGGTGAACCGTTTGATTTGTAAACAAAATTTTCCGTGTTAAAAATTTACTTTGGTTGCATTAAAATAAGGCTAAGATCGTTTTTTTTCGGTTTGCCCACCTAAGGGGGTAGTGTCCGCAAAAAAAGTTGGCCTGAAAATCTGATATAGTACTAAATCACCCCCAAAAAAACGATTGGTGATGGTCTCGTTGCTTTTCAATCATCGGTTCTCCCACAAGAGGGCGGCAAAGTCGAAAACGGAGGTACCATTTTCTCCTTAATTACATATCCGATCACCTTCATTCATGTGTCAAATTGAGCGGATTCCCAATGAGCAAAAATATTGTGGTGGTTTTTTGTCTGACTTTATAAAAATACAGTAGATAACCTAAGAAAAGTGGTATTTTGGCCGGTTTGGTACCATTTATTCAAAAACCGCTCATCAGAATTTTTTTTGACTATGCTCATTCGATTTATCATACAATTGCGAACAATAATTGTGGACTACATTTTCCATTCATGTCATCAAAAAATTTCATGTTATCAAAACCCTTCAAAATTTTGAAAATCAGATTTTTAGCATTATTTTTATACATGTATTAATTTTTT
>SCLH01000394.1:662720-684641 GCA_004367855.1 Oikopleura vanhoeffeni | reverse complement strand
TATGTAAGAGATGATCACAGCTTTTTGCAATGACAGCTAAAACTCGAACATGATTTTTTTGGTCATTTTCGAAAAAATTTCCGAAAAAAAAAAGTGCTTCGATTTTTTCGAAAGTAGGCTCAAAAGAAAGCCAGTAAAACACTGTAGAGAAAGTTGGCGTTACGTCAGTCGATTATTTAGAAGTTTTAGTGGTCAAATTCGAGCAAACGTTATTTTCAAAAAAATTTTGATGATTGGGTCTTAGTACACTTAATTATCACCCCTTATCAATTTGGAGCTTTTTATGCCTCTAAGGCCTTTATTGAATCAGACAGACCACCCCCTTAAAAAAAGTTGGCCTGAAAATCCGATATAGACTATAACATGATGTACTAATCGACCTATTTGTGATGGTCTCGTCGCTTTTCGATCATCGGTTCTCCCACAAGAGGGCGGCAAAGTCGAAAACGAGGTACCATTTCTCCTTAATTACATATTCGATCAACCTCATTCATGTTTCAAATTGAGCGGATTCTCAATGAGCAAAAATAATGGTGGTTTTTTGTTCTGACTTTATAAAATACAGTGATAACCTTAGAAAAGTGGTATTTTGGCCGGTTTGGTACATTTATTCAAAACCGCTCATCAGAATTTGTTTAACTATGCTCATTCGATTTCTATACAATTGCAAACAATAATGTGGACTACATTTCATTCATGTCATTTTAAAAAATTAATACATTTAAAAAATATGCTAAAATCTGATTTTCAAAATTTTGAAGGTTTTGATAACATGAAATTTTTTGAGACATGAATGGAAAATGTAGTCCACATTATTGTTCGCTTGTAATGATAAATCGATGAGCATAGTCAAACAAAATTCTGATGAGCGGTTTGAATAAATGGTACCAACCGCCAAAATTACCACTTTCTTAGGTATCTACTGTATTTTTATAAAGTCAGACAAAAAAACCACCCAATTATTTTGCTCATTGGAATCCCGCTCAATTTACACATGAATGAAGGATGATCGGATATGTAATTAAGTGAGAAAATGGTACCTCCGTTTTCGACTTTTCTGTGCCGCCCTCTGTGGAGAACCGATGGATTGAAAGCAACGGACATCACATTCAAAATTGAAATCGTTTTAAACCTAGAATGCTTCGAGGTCGGTTATTATGGTCGATTCCGAACCGGTTAAGTGGCCACCAAAATAAATGGAGCATGTTAAAATACCGAGTCGATATCGAAGAAAAGCCTTATCACGAAGAACAGTTTGCAATTGCAGATGATATCGATTTTTCTTATTTATTACCAAAAGATCATCCAAATTATAAACCACCTGGTAAACCGGTAAAATCTGAAATGCAGTTGTTATCACCTGAAGAAAGAGCAGTACAGTATCCCGAGGTAAAAATTATTATAATTTAATAAAGTGAACTGATTTCAAAATAGATTATTAACCACCAAAAGACATGAATTTTACATCTTCAAGTTAAATAACTGAATTTTACATCTTCAAGTTATAATTATAATAAATTTGTTTCTTTCCTTGGTTTTTATTTTGAGGGCACTTTTTGGTTTTGGGACACAATTTACCCAGAAATCTTTTGGATAAAAATTATGTCTATTTTTCCCGAGATGACGATTTTTGTTATTTTTTTGAACCGATATTGACAGATTTTTTCAAAAATACGTAATTTCACTATTTCAAGAAAGGGATTTTCATTGACAAGCAATTGACGATGATTTAAGGGGTTAGCAGCGATGTGGCAGACTGGCGTCAATTTAACTTACGAAAATAATTAGTTGGTTTAATTTTTTGTACTTATTATCGTTAGCTGAACCAGAATAAATGTGTATCAGCTCATTAAAATATTTTTTTATCTATTTAAGGAAAGATTTGAGTTCGGACTTTTATTTTTAAATTCGTAAAATTTTCAAAAAAATTCAAAACATTATTAAAATTTCACGCATATTTCACCCAAAATTTTTTTTGTTTTTTTCTCTAAAATTTGTGAATAAAAACGAAAATAATAGGCACTTTAACTTTTTTCATGCATGTTTACATATTTTCTGACTGCTGTTTAAAGAATCATAACATGTTCATTTGTCATTTTGGTCGATTTTTTTTTAAGAAATATTATGAAAATTTTCGCAAATCAAGTCAAAAATTTTTATTAATGCTTTTTTGAATTCTTCTTGAAAATCAGACCGAATCAGTTGTGTTATTTTCTGGTATCTATATTGATTTCCGTATGTCAACCAAGTGGAAGGTCAATCGAAATATCGTTTCTGACCTACTGATGAAATTTACAAACTTGCTTGTGACACGGTGTAGTGCCATTTGCACGCAATTTATAAAAATTTTATTATTTTCAAAAAAACTCAATTAAATTTTCGGGTGTTATAGGATACTTTTCTTTCAAGTCAGAGATTTCTAATATTTAAACGCAATTGAAGGTCATTTTTTTCCTAAAAAGCTGTTTTTCTCTTTTTTTCATGGAAAAAAAACTTTCATATTTAGGAGATTTTTTCATATGGATAATGATTCTCCCACTAATTATTATATTTTCTTAAAAGTTAAAAATCATTGACAAGTAACACCTGCGGTTTAATATAATCAAACTTTCTCAGCTTATGGCAAAAACAGCATAAGTCTGATAACAAATTATTATACTGCTAGAGCATTTTTTTGAAGGCGATATTTATTAACTTCAGGCATTTTCGGGTGTTATGCACTAAAATTTTTTTTTCGATAATTTTAAAACTTTATTTCCAAAGATTTGAAGATAAAGTTTTAAAATTATCGAAAAAAAAATTTAGTGCATAACACCCGAAAATGCCTGAAGTTAATAAATATCGCCTTCAAAAAAAAATCTCACATCTGGTCAAGTTGAAAATGGAGTTATAATGGAAAGTGGTTTTTGATATTTTTACAGATACTTAAGTATGTTGAGGAATTGAAAATATAAACGTTTGCAAGAATGAACACTTTTATTGAAGATAAAAAAAAATTTCACAGTTTTTTTTCATAAATCACTCCGAAAAATGTACCAATCTGCCACATCGCTGCCCTTAAAAAACATGTCTGAAGATAACATTTTTAACTGTAAATTTAAAAATTCGCGGAATCCCAAAACAACATAACTTTTGCCCCACAGTAGAACAGGGTTGTAAAAGGGATGGCTTTTGCGTGGGTTTTCCATCCCCTTTTGCGTAGGTTTTTAAAGCAAAAGATAGGCAAAAAATGGGGATAGAATTTCCGGTCGGGGATGATCCCTTTTACAACCCTGCAGTAGGACAACGTGATAGGGCCTAGAAGCGACCCAAAAATTCAAATGGATTAATTAATGTATATATCGAAAATAATAGTAAATTATCGACAAAAAAATCTTGAAAATAATGCATTTTTGCTAAAAAAGTGATACTTTAGTCAGTTTTGCAATATTTCAGTATTTAACCCTCCGAGGCATATAGCCTTTTGAAAGGCTCAAGCCACTTTAAATCAGCCAAAAATGATGGAAAAATGATCGCAGAAACTTCTCCTTCGTATAAATTTTAAAATTAAACAATGTGAACCTAAAAATATTTTCTAAATTTTTTTCGGATACTAGGTCCAAATTTTATGACGAGTTGATTGAAAGACGATTCTTCGCTTAAGTTTTACTTCCGAAAAAATACTTTTTGATTCCAAATTTGGAATTAAAATTTCAAATAAGCCAGTTTTAGGAAGTGTTTTTGAGTACAATTTGCAAGGAAAAATATAGCCTTCTGGACATATCTGGAGCAAAAAAATATCTTTTTGTGGAGTGAAATTTCAAAATATCTTATTTCATTAGTATTGGATAAAATGATATGTGTTTTGGAAAAAATATATAATTGTGAAAATTATGCCAGAGTGGTACTCTGATACCATATTTGCCTTAATATTGTAAATAATCAAATAATTTCATTAAATCGAGAAAACCATTTTTTCCTAAAGAACTGATTTTTAAGATATTTTGAACTTATTCAAAAATATTTTTTGATTCCAACAGATATAGTCAATCAGATACAGTATTGAGTAGAAGCAGACTGCGCAGTTATTTAAGATAAACATTACATTCCTGGAGCCTACCATGAGATAGTATCCACGTGGTTTAAGTTAAATCCTTGTTCTACGTTTTTTTGTCTAGAATTAAACATAAAATTTCATAGAATATGAATTTTTTTTCGAAAATTTAACTCTTCAACTTGATCATAAAAGAAAAATTGAAGGTTTAACTTATAAGAGTTTTCTGTAAACAACGCTCAAAGTATAGCCTCCTGAAAGGCTATCATGCCTCGGCGGAACTTTTTTTTTATATCCATTATTATCCCCGGGTCACTTTAAAAACTTATTTGCCTGTTAAAATAATAGGGAATAAGTCGGAGGGTTAAAGGGATAAAAAGATGTTTTTGGCTCGCCAAAATGCTGTTAATAGGACAGGGTAACGGTTTTTACCCGTCCTATTAAAGCCATTATACTGTGCCTTCTACCCACTTTTCTTTAGTCTAAAATTCCGTACGATTCAGTGAAAATGTCAAATTTATTTTAAAATTCAGTTTCCAAACTGGCGAGAGTCCTGGAAACACGTTTATGCTGATGTCACCAAAGGCAAAAAAGATTATGATCAAATCGCAATGATGGATTTTGAAAGAGCCGAAGAATACTATAATCATCAATTACGGACAAAACGGACTCTAGTAAATCCATTAGACACCATGAATTTGATTCAAAAAGATTTATGGAAACATAAACTTATGGGTTGTACAACAGCGGAGGACGCCACGGTTATTGAAGATGATATTGAAGAAACACCCGGCAACTCTGTCAAATCTATTAATCTTTTATACGAAGAAGCATATCAATCAGGAATGGTTATTTTTTTACGAAATGTTGAAAAATCGGACCTAAAGGTGTGTTTTTAGGACCCTTAAATTATCCAGTGAGATAGTTCGGAACTGGTACGTTCGATCTTGGTTTTTAAATTGGGCCATAATATAGTTACATGCCGCGGAAAAGCCGATTTTACGATTTCCGTTTCAAACCGATAATTTAACGGAAATTAATTTTCAAAAATTGATAATTTCCGGTAAATTATACGATACAGGGGGGGCAATATCGCCGAATTTGCCAGTATCGCCGAAATTTTTTGGTAAAAAATTTCCGCGATATAGGCCCCCAGTACAAAGGGGGGCCCAATATCACCGAAATTTTTGGCAAAAAAACAGTCTTAGGCGACAGGTAGATTGAAAACTTATATTATGCCCTAAAATAAGAGGGCACGTTAAGGGGGTATGCGACTCTGATTAAATAAAGGCCTTAGAGGCATTAAACATGCTTGAAATTGATACGGGGTGATAATTAAGTGTACTAAGAACCAAATAATCAAAAAATTTCGAAATTTTCGCATTTTTTTCNTTGGTCATTTCGTCTACGGGTATGTCAGACTCTAGGAATGTCCGTAGGGATGTCAGACTCTAATTTTTTTCTAAAATTTTTTCCCAGGTCTAATTTTTCTGTCAGATTGTGTCAAGTTTCCTGGAGAACAGGAAAAAAGCAAAATTTAAAAATTCCCGACGATCCCCACGTCACCAGCCCAAATTTAAACAAAAAAACGGTATTTTAACCGCTAAAAAATCGGATTTTTGAAAAAAAAATTTTTTTAATTTTGAATTCTACTCAAGATTTTCTTTCTCGTTTAGCTTCAACAGCAACCGTTCAAAACTTAGAAATTGGCCCGGTGCGCTCCCTAAGTATGATATTATATCATTGATATATTAATCATATAATATGATTCATATGTAGTCAGATTGTGGGCCAAAAAAGCTAACCCAGGATTTACGACCAATAATTTTTACCGATTAATTGTTTAAGCCTACTGAAGTATGTTATGCAAGGGAAACATTTTTTCGTCAGAATATTTTTCCGTCAAAATATTTTTCGTCAGATTTTTTTTTCGTCAAAATTTAGTTTTTCTCAAAATTTTATAAAAACTAAAATTCGTTCCAGCAGCTTTGTTTCACAGAAAAATACATTTTGGCAAAAAACGAAATTTTGAAGAAAAAAAAATTTGACGATAAATCTGACGATGTATATTATTTCTTTGAAATTAACCAAAATGAAGAGGATGATCTGACGATGCCGATAATGAAGCAAAAGTTTCATGGGAAGCAATTTGAAAGCAAAGGATTTACTTTTCAAGTTGACCAAGAAGGAAAAAGTAATTATGATTGGCATTCCGTTTGGCCAACGCAACGATCCTTTACAGATTCATTAATTCCATTTGATATCCGTCAAGGTCATAGGGCCATTATGCGAAATCGACAAGATAAATTTAATAATACACAGGTAAAACTTAAAATTTAAAAATTGCGGTGGTATCTTTTGGGTCGTTTTTTTAAATTGCATAAAAAAAGCAAAAACATGATTCATTCGATTATTTTTTTAATTTGTAGGTATTGTGCAAAAGCTCAATGAATTATGTTTGCTTTTTTGAAAACTTTTTTGTAAGGTTACCTACCTCACAAAAAACTTTTCGGATTTTTGATTACAACAGCCAAAGGTTAACTAAATGATATTTTTTCCAACGAGCTTTTTTAGTTGTTCTTTAAAAACTACGACAATTTTTAAATACGTCTGAGAAACTGATTTTGGACTACATTTTCGACAAAAATGTAAAAACAACTTTTTCGAACTTTTTTTGACATAATATTTTTCCTGTTTAAATATGCTGCGATAATGTTTTTTTATTTTTACGATATCTAAAAAACCTTTTAAAACATTGATTTTGAAAATGTTACACCAGAATTTAATGCAGCTGCAAGTGAAGTGCTAATTGATAAAATTTTTACGGTGAAAGTATCTTTAGCATCGTTTTTTTTTTGTTTTTTTATGCAATTCAAAAACATTATAATAAAGATACGGCGCGCCGCGGCGTCATTGTTTATATTTATGAAATTTATTTTCCGTACAGTATCTAACAAACGCTCATGAGCGGTTCAAGGGTGAGGTTACAGATTCTAGAATAAAATCGGGAATAGGAGAACGTGAAGGCTTCTTTGGAAATTTATTTTTTGGGATATATTGAATTGTACAAGGTTTGATAACCAAGCAATCTCCAGCGATATAAGCTTTAAAATTAAAATATTTATATAAAATTATGGAACTAAAACAAATTCAGCATTAATTTTTTTAATTTTGAAATTGCATAAAAAAAGCTAAAAAATTGAAAAAAATCCGTTTTTATGCAATTTTGAAATAAAAAAACCGCCGCCCTCATCTCAAAACATACCATCGAAAATAATCCAATTTTTCTTCCTCATTAATTTTGAACTATTAACGCCACATTTATCGATTCGGATTTTCATGATTTTTGTATCCAAGATTTTTTGAAGAACTACTCGATGATTTGGTTTCAGGCCATTTATCTGCCAATTGATACCTGGAGGCCGACACTTCCCCGCCAAGGTTTTGTACATTCTAAAAATAAAATTAGTTTCCATGGGACCGCCCCTGAGGCAGATTTGAAGCATTATTTGCCGATGAAAAGCTCCCAGTGAATTGAACGGTTATTTCAAAAATTAGCTAAAAATTTATTTTGTGTTTTTTCGGTTGTCAAATCTCGAAATTTGGAAGAAATAGGAACAAAATTCTAGAATACATTTTTTCAAATTTATTTTTTATTAAAATCATATTTTGGGAAACTTTTTGAATGGATAATAATCTTGACAGCTTACTTGTTCATCGAACGGTAATTGGGATGGATTTTGCATTTTATTTTCACAGACATTTTCTTTTTGTCCTCGGCTGGAATATATCTAAAATTGTAGTCAAATGTCGGATCTTTCGGCATGGCATTATTAAACATATCCAAATCCAGCTTATCTCTTATCGGTTTCTCAATAAAAATGGGCATTCAAAATAATATTTTACTAAATTGCCGAATAGCGCAAAATTTTTTTAAAACCGTTAGTGGAAAAATATTTTTAGCAAGCGTCGATAAAAATAGCAATTTTTCGGACAAAAAGGAGTGAAAATGCGTGGGCGTGAATTTGTTATAAATAGCGAGTCCAACTAAATGGGATTCTCCGAAGTTTCTTATGTTACATAAAAAACATTATAATTGATAACCTGTATTATTTGATTTAATCTATGATTATAAACGGGAAATCATGTTTTAAATTTTAGCGCAATCTGTACACTACCAGAAGTCGTCTTAAACTAGAAAATATCACGAAAAATCTATTGAAAAAAAACAGTGAATTAAAAAAAAATTATCAGGTCGAAATTCGACCGTCGAATAAAGCGAAAGTGGGTTCAAATTTTGTACTTAATCCGAGCGCCATGATTTGCTGACCAATAAGCGCGTTTGATTTGAACGCGCATTTTCAAGATATACAAATTAACTTTTGCGCAATAAATACAACTTAAACGTAGATTCAATAAATTATAATTGACAACAAATTTTTTGAAATTTTTTAAAACTTAATTTTTTTGATTATCGAACTATTTCGACTGCCCTTTAAACTTTTTGAATTTTGATGGAGTAGTGGTCGCAAAAATTAATCATTACAGGGAATTGATCGAAACAACTTGTATTGCCAACTTGTATTGCCAACTTGTTGCAGTTTTTGGTTGTCTTATACCTTGGTAGTTAATTAGATGGGTTTTCAAACATATTTTCTAGTATATATGATAATCCTGAAAAATCTCATTTTTTTATCGATATCCCAACTTTTTGAGAAAATAAGGTGACGTTTCTGAAACAATCAGAAGCTAGAATTATATTTAATTATTTTCAGGCGATGGGCGTTGCTAATAAGGCTGTTTGTTTAAGTCTTTCCACGCGTTAGCTAAAATGAATTGGCTGGTACTGCACTAAATGTAATCTGATACAATCCAACCTATGCCCACACAGGAACCTTCAATAAGCTTCCCAAAAAACCACCCAAGAGCTATCTCCTCCTACAATCTTCGTCATTTTTTTTTAATTTTTTATGTTAAGCTCCGGAGCAGCAGTACAAACAATCCATTAGAGTTCTTATTTCAAAATTTCGCTTGTAACGAAAAAAATCGCAAAAAAAACGAAACAAAAATTTCAACAAAAATTGACCGTCAAAAACAAAATTTCGAGAATCGGGCTCTAATGAATTAGAAGAAATTGATGTAAATTCTAGGAGAAGATAGCTTTCTAGTTTTTCTGAGAGGCTTAGTCAAGCTTACTGTGTGAGCGTTGGCTGCATTGTATCAGATTACAATAGGTGCTTAAATTATCTTGGAGACTAGTTCCTCAAGTTGAGCAAATTTTTGCGATACAACTTCTGCCAGTTTACCGAGAAATCGCGTCGAAAACAATAACTAATCAGCAACACCCACACTCTTAAATTCGACCATAAGTCCTAGAAAATGTTGGTTCAATATCAGGGTTTTGTATCAGGCGTGGTTTTGTTTGTTTTTATTTTTTTTTCAAAATAAAAACATAGGCTAAATCAAATAAGTCTCTTTAATATTTGAACATTGGCAATATTACCCGAACCGCTAGAAAGTTTGTAGAATGTACAGTATGTCACATTTTTGCTCCTAATCTTAGCTTTTTGCAGAAATATGATTGACACCGATGATTGGTCAATAAGCATGTAAATATGTGAAGCACCTACGTGTTTGTGAATTAAAAGGCTTTGATTGGTTTAGGTTAGCTCCTGCAAAAAAGTAAGATTATAAGCAAAAATGTGACATGCTGTATACCTAGCAAAAGATCATCCGATGAGTTTTTATATCATTGTAAAATAAATTTAGGTAAGCTCCATCCTGTTAATAGTCTCTATACTTTCAAGGGTTAAAACTGGCTCGAAAAAATAAATTCATTTTTCAGGCTAATTTCTCACCGAATCTACTTCACTTGAGTCCCCCTGCCGTAAAAGCACAATGTTCAAAATTAAAAGAATTTACAACTGAATTTCCAAAAGAGTATAAAGAAGATTATCACCGAATGCGCGCTGATTTCCCAGTAGAACTTCACACAACCTCGAAAGTTATTTCAGCACCTTATCAGCAAAGTACCTCCTTATGTAATAGATGGGCAGCTTTATACGTAAATATTGGAGAACTCGGATTAGATGAAAGGGCAAAAAATAAGATGAAAGTTTTGATTCAAGGTCGACCTGAAGAGGGACAGACAAAACGTCTTATTTCAGAACAATTAAGAGGTCATAATGGAAAGGTATTTTGATATATTTATTTTTATTGGCGGCACTATTACGGGTATGTATTAAAACGCCACGAAAGCCATAATTTGGCAATTTCTTTTCACTAACATACACCCTTCTATGGGGATTTTCCGCGACTAACCAATTTTGCGGCCTCCACAGCTATCGTACAACTATGGCCAGCCAATTACAGGCCCGCTTCAGAGAGGGCGGTGTGGGAAAAACATGTAGGCGAATGTTTTTGAAAAATGACTATTTTAGCTGTTTTCAGATTTTCATCATGTACAGTCCCCTAAAATGAATTCGAGAAACTTCAACCAAATGACGTCATAGGCGTGGTGTTGTGCAGTACGTAGAGCCAATGGGGTTAAATGTAATGTTCTTTTTTCTCGGAAAACATTAAATGGGAGTAGTGACCACAGATAATCATTTTTTGACTAAATTCTGCGTGATCACTAGATGAGAATTGTTATCTGAAAACCGTGAAAATTGTCAGTTTTCGAAAAAAATATGTCAATGAATTGAAAATGCCAAATTATGGTTTTTGTGGCGTTCAACTATTATGGCGTAATTAATGGCCTGTATTTAACTACGAGCACAGTTTTTAATCCTTCAATGTTATAAAAATTATAATTGAAAAGATATAAAAATTGAGGCTAAAAGTGAAAAATTTCAAAGCTACTTTCTAACCACTCAAAATTTTATTTTACACATTTAACCATTAATTTACCCTGGGAGTGTAATTGCATATTCATATAATTTTTCCAAATCCTAACGATAATCGAATTTGGTTACTTTAATTAAAAATTTTTTTGAAGAAAGCTTCCGAATAAATAATCAAATTTTATTTTAAGAGAATCACCTACAGAGATTATCTGCAACAAGACTATCGAATGGGAGATGATCGATATTTTCCAACAACTGGAATGATCAAATTGGAATCTGCCCGTTGTCCACTCAAAAATCAAAATGAATCATATTTGATGTATCTGATAGAAGAATATAGGAAGGAATCGAATAAAATATTCAAATTAGAAAATAAGGGTGAACTTAAAAATGGGAAATTCTGCTTTGAACGATCAAGAGCGAAAAAAAGGTATAATAAATGACCTGCAGCTGGAAACTGTTTTTTTTTAATTTTATCAATTTCACTATATTTCGATTCTAGGGTTAATCGATATCAGGTAAACAACAATGACCCTTAATTTTTACAAAAATGACAACATGAGCCTCTGAAGAGCAAAATTTGTGCATAACCATTTTCAAAATTCGAAATATATTTCAATTATAAAAATAAATTTTAAGGTCGCTTTTTCTTCGGTTGGCCCATTTAACCCCCTCACACTCTTTGACTATCTGAAGGCAAAACAATTTTCGGGGCCAAAACGGCGCAGAAATAACATCGTCACAGACCTAAAATGCAAATGCGTCACAGAGTTCGCAATTTCATTTCCAAAAATATTGTTGAAAATTTTAATACGATTAGCCGTTCGAAAGTTATTTTTTCCTACTTTTTTTTAGGATTTTTGCCGAAATTTCTTAAAAAATTAATTGTGTGAAAACGATACATAATATCGAAATTCTGAGGAAGCCAGTTTTTAGGACAGTATTTGTATACGGCAAATTAAACCCAAATAAAGCCGACAAAAACAAATCGATCAAGTGTAGAACATAAGGTGGTTTTGATTTTGAGTTATCAGCTGATAAGCAATATTTTTCACATTTTGCTGCATATTATTTTGACGCGCGGCGATATGAATAATTGTTTTGTAAGCGATCGAGATATCATATTTCAAATCTGAGACCAGCTATAAATAGCTAAAGTTTCACTTGAAAATTTGTAAATTATATGTCATTTGTAAAAAATGTATGATTTCCCAAGAAATACAAAGTGAGTGAACCTCTCTTTTCTCTCGAAGTTATCGAGTTCACAGACTTCGAAATTTACAAATGTTATGTGATATTCACTTAATTCTATCCTTTATCTCAATCAGTGACAAATAATTAATTGATATCTTTTCCAGTTTTCCCGTGATAAGCGCTCAAAGTAGTGCTCCAGATAGGCTTTTGGGTGTGAGGCGAAGTTCTCGTTTCTTGGTGTGAGGAGGTTAAGGGGTATCTGTTCTGAGAGAACCAGACTAGATAGCGACCACACGGTTTTTTGGATCTGAATCTTAACCGAATTCGTAATGGTAGAAAATTTTTCTTTTTTTCCGGTGATTACCGGTAATTCGCAAAAAATCGGTTTTTCGGTCATTTCCAGCAATTTCGATGACTAATTTCCGGTCACGTGATCAACCTAGAAAGCCAAAAATTTTTCTACCGCATATTTTTTCCCAAGGTTTCACATGCAGAAAACCATTTGTCGCTATCTTGTCTAGTTCTCCCAGTCGAAATCACAATGGGCCAACCGAAAAAAAAGCGACCTGAGCGAATAATCTTTACAGTATACTATTTTTATGTAGACTATACTATAGTCATATGCTTATTGTGATCATATTTTAAAAATTAGGTGAAATTACCCTTTTTTTTAAATTAGGGTTGTTTAACATGTTTTTAATAATTGGGTCAAATTTAATAGTCAAAAATGGGGTCACATTACATACAGTTGTTGTCTAGATAATGCCCCAAAAAGGGGGGGCAAAAGCAAGTAAGCAGCCTTTTTTCCAAATATGCCCAAGGGGTGCTTTATCAAGTTATGGGGCATTATCAAGACCACTACTGTATTCAAAATCTACGGTTGTTTCAATAGAAGAGAACTAACTGTACTTTTAAAATGAGGCCACATAAAAAATTTCAAACTGGTCAGATTGCATTTTTATAATAATTTACTTTAACTTTTTAGAATTGATAATATATTAAAACAGAAAAATACCGATCCGGACGCTTATAGAAAAATGGCTGATTCGATTGAAACTATGTATAATAAACAAAGTTCAAAGATGAAAATAAGAGGACACGATGGATTTGTTTCTCACGTAGATAACGAAGTTCCTGAAAATCAATGTCCAAGAAAGAAGGCGTATACCGACTATGCTGAATCTATGAAATCTATTTTACTAAATGAGAAACAGCGCGAAGCTTCTGCATAAAAAATATTATTGTACTAATAAAAAGTAACTTTTTTAGCACCCTCCTTTTGACTTCATGCCATGGCATGCCTTTCGAAAACGAAAGAAGATATTTGCAAAGGAATTTTTGCAGCCAATGGTAAATGATTCATGGGCAATATTTTGGCTTCTAGAAAAACTTTTTGTAATTTGACACCTCAAAGTCCCGAGTGTGACATGGTGAAATTTTTTTGCCAAAACATTTCCAGTGAAAAAAAAATGTATATTTACGGTTCAATATGTGGCCACAAATCATAAATAATTGAAATTGGACACTTTCTGGGTGTCATATAACATAAAATGTACCGCCCGAGTTTCAAGTGGCGTGGAAACCAAAAGTGGAACGTTGTAAAAAATCCGATAGAGTCGCTTTCAGAGCACTCATAGGCTATACCTTCCTTAATGAAAAAATAGAGAATTTCAAATGGGAAACTATTGAATAGTTAGTATTCTCTAGAAAATAGGACTAATAATTATATTTTAGCCTAAGGCATTTTTTAACGTCCCACTTTTGGTTTTCACACCACTTGAAACTCACGTGGTATTGACCAAGAATTATGCGACGTTTTCTCATAACTGTCTTTTCCGTTTTTTTAGGTCAATAACCATCAAACCGAACATACGTTTAGGGAAAAAATGATTTCTCCTTGTATAGTTGTTCTTTGGCTATTGAGTGCGAAAAATTAATTTGCATTTTAAAAAGTGACATTTAATTCCCCTGGAATAATTTGGATTATTCATCGAAATTTCTCGAAGCAGAATAAAAAAATTGCGTTACTAAATTTAAAACACCCTCATGTTTGAGCGATATTGAGCAAGGTCTGTTTTTAAATTTTGGGCGATAATATAAATTTCTGCTCAAACTGGAAATTCAACGTTATAAGTTATAACTTATAACCAATAATTTTCCCCGTTAAAATTCCAAAAATAGTTAAAAACTCAGAAATTATACTACGAGAAGTTTTTAAAATTTATACATTTTAGAATGTTTGATGAAGACGAAAAAGTTTTCGGAGAAGATACGCTGTCTCAAAGTGTCATTGAATTTCAAATATATTCGTTCAATTCAGCTTGTTCGGTTTCTGATTTGAAATTGAATTTTCTTTCATTTATTGCTGAAAAAACTAAAAATTATATTTGGAATTATTCTCCTATACAAATTTTTGATCGACCAGATCATTTAATGGGATCGCTGGAGTTTGGAGATTTATACGATGAAGAGTGGATTCTAATAAGATTTTTACAAGGTAAGTTACAGTATAATAGGTGTAAGACGAAGCAAACATGATAAAATTTTGTTGATAATTCTTTATTAAAAAATGCTGAAATTTTTTGAATTTTGCGGTCTAGCCGCGAAAATTGTGAAGGTTACTTTCGGTTTCTGTCTAAATTTCGGAAATTTCCTCTCCAACGATACCTTTGGTTGACCGAAATGAATTTTTAAATTTTCTAAATATCATTTTCGGTACATTTTGTACTACATAATTTTGTTTAAATAAAAGAAAATTGAATAAAAATTTGTTTTGCTCTTAGACCTTTTCGCCAATTTTTTCCTATAAATAGACCAATTTGGATCTGCAAGTTTTGAACAAATTAAAAGTGTAGGTTTTGGCATATTTTATTTGGGGAACCTATTCTTGTACCCAAATTGGCCAATCATCTTTTTTTGTCCTCAGTATATATTGCCTAGGTGGGTACAAGAAAAGGTTCACCTACTCTTGTACCCAAATTGGTCTGAATCCAAATTATTTATTGAGACCAATTTGGGTACAAGAGTACAGGTAAACCTTTTTTGGTCTGAATGAAAAATATGTTGTGAAGAACGCAACGTCATGATTATGCGTCATAAGGGACTTCACGTGAGCACAGTGATAGGCATAACTTATGCGGCATAAGTTGGGTCAGTACCGGGAGCCTTACCTGCAAAACTAAACCCCTTAGTACAGATTATTTTATTCAATGGGGCTGAACTGTCTCAAAAAGAATGATTCCGACCATGAAAAAAATTTTGAAGCCACCAAGTGGTCACAATTTGAGTATGAAAATAACTTTTCCGGCTTTGAAACGCGCAATAAATGTTGATTTATTATTGATTTTTTGTTGTTATTATACCGATCGCGTCAGAAAAACTCAAAGAATCCGTACTGATGGGTTTAGTTTTGCAGATAAGTCTCCCGTTACTGACTCTACTTATGCGGCATAAGTTATGCCTATCACTGTGCTCCAGTGCAGTCGGTGAAATTCGTCAACACACCCTTATGACGCATAATCATGACGATGCACTTTTCAGAGAAACATTTTTCGTTCAGACCATTTGGGTAAAGAGTAGGTAAACCTTTTCTTGTACCCAAATGGTCTAAATAATTTGGATTCAGACCAATTTGGGTACAAGAGTATGTAAACCTTTTCTTGTACCCATTTGGGTACAAAAGATACCGACTGTTATGTTTATATTGAGGGTGTCCTTATAGACTGATAACGATGTAAGACTCCTCAAAATGGGGTCAATGCAAAAACGACGTGTCTGGATACCAAAATATAGAGCCGTCCTAGATATAAAAGTCAGCTAGCTCAAAAAAGCGCAAATTTGCTTCGTTTTAGACAAATTTTACTGTACAAGTTTTCAAAAACTAGCTTCTATTGCTTTTTTCAGCTTCAAACTAAAAAATTGCAGAATTTTCGAAATGTGAATCGACTGCTTGCCGAATTTACGATGCAGACGGCGAGTTTGTCCTTATGGAAGCGGCTGATGTTCTGCCAGACTGGATCAATCCTACTACAGCCAAAAATCGAGTTTGGATTCTAGACGGGAAATTTACGATTATTCCTCAAAAGTACCAAGTTAAATCGCCGACGGGTGGATTTCAAATTTTGAAAAATGAAAATGTTCCTGAAATGAAATTAGTTCAAAAAGAGATCGAAAAAAGAATAAAATCTATTTCACCCAATACAATGATTCATCGTGCAAATTTGTTTCTTCCTAAAAAGGCTATTTATATTCTACAGCAGCATCCTCAATTAATATCAGGTAATTACAAATTAAGGAAGTGGTGGTTCATATTTAGGCTGTATTTTAAGTTTTAAAATGTTAAAATGTTCTTATTAGCATTCAACTGCCAACTAAAAACGCTCCAATAGAGAAATTTATTAAGTTGGATTTGACATCCGGATTACGGGATATAAACCGGAATGTAATCTTTTTGGTAGGTTCGAATTCGATGGGCCCAAAATAGTTTTGTCTTAAAATTAAGCGAAAGTTTAATATTTTTATTGTCTTTTCATTCTTAAGGGGCTGGGTGGTTCCTAATTTTCTGCAGTTATTATGTCATAAAATGCACCAAATCAGTTCGTTATGTTTTAAAAGCACAAACAACCCAAATAAAACAAAAAATTCGAAAATTTTTGATGTTTTTTCTAGTATTTTTTTTTTCAAAATTTAAGTGGGAAATATTACGTTTGTTCCGATTTGACCTCTAAACTTCAAAATTACGGCTTGACTCGTAAGCCAACTTTTCTTCAGTGTGTTCCAAGCTTTCTTTTGAGCCTACTTTCCAAAAACTCGAAGCACATTTTTTTTGGGGGAATTTTTCACGGACCTTGGAAATTCATATTCTGTTCTGGGCCGAAATTTGACAAAAACCCACCTACAAATTTTCTGTTTTGAAATTAACTAGAGGAGATAGATTTTTCCGTGAAAAAAGTCCAAAAACCGTATTTTTGGACCGGCTTTTTTACGTATTCTAGAATAAATATAGCACTATTCGACAAAAGCTACCTACAAAGTTTTGTGTTACTAATATACAGGTTATGTTTAAAATTTGGGTTTATCTTCAAAATTAAAACCTGGGAGGAGATAGATTTTCCGTTTTGGCTTAGGTGGCTCTTGTGCCGCTAATGTGTGAGGAGTGTTGGTCATACAAAAAAGTTTTTGCAAATTTTGTTCGCAAGATGAAGGCTAGTTTCTACAAATGGCTAATCTGAATATACCCTTGAAGCCCTGTTTGGCTAATGTTTTATCGGAATATGTCAAATTAGGAACCACCATACCCTTAAAAATTACAATTGTCTACATATTTACTGCTTGAACTAATTTCTGTCGAATTTCTGGATAAAAACGAGTTTTGATTTTTTTTTCACAAAATTTAATACTGAAAATACCGAATTATAATAGTATCTCCGGTTAGCGGTGAAACCAGTAGTCCGATGAAAAAGAAAAATTTCTCCATTGACGGCCGCCTCTGTAATGCAGTTAAAGTTAAAAAACCGTCATTGAGCTTTTTTACTCGGCAGTTGAATGCAAAAAAAACGAATTCCTCTATATCGCTATGGTTTTCCGCTAACATATCATTTCTAGAAAGGTCCCACCTAAGTAAAAGTATAGGGATGTTCCCTTACTGGTACAACTTTTTTGGGTCGATATTGTCAAATTAGGGAGCGAAGACTGTTGTTTTTAATGGTCATCACCATTTTAATGTCGTTTTACAATCAAATGCTACACGTTCTATAATAGAAAAAACAAAATTCCACGAACGACCAAACACACTATTTGGAGCGAGAAAAAACATCTCCTCTGAGGCACTGTGCATTATTGTTTTATTTAGCTGCTGTTAATGCGTTCTATACTCGAGATCAATTGATCTTCGTGGTTGCAAAACAATGGCCGATTTTCCAAAGTCAACTGTTCAGCCAACTCAGATTGTCCCTTAACCCGCTGTACATATTCACAGGTAACTTATTTGTAATCGTTTATATTATTTAATGGAAATCCTGGGTCAGATTTCGGGTGCAAATCTTGAAAAAATTTCACCTTTAATGATAACTTCTTGGTTATGTAGGCGATTTATGCATACATGTGGCGTTTAAAGATGGAAGTACGGTTGCTCTGTTACGCCCCGTGTCGGTCAAAATCGCCCATAAATTATGCCCACAATTGATTATTTTTGGTCATCAAATTTTTTAGTACAGTGTATAATGCCAAAAATTCTCAATATTTCCACTTTAGTTTCCACTTTAAGGGGGTAGCAGCAGAGTGGCAGACTTGCGTCAATTTAACTTACGAAATAATTAGTTGGTTTATTTTTTGTGCTTCATTATCGTTAGCTGAACCACAATAAATGTGTATCAGCTCATTTTAAATCATTTTTTATCTATTTAAGGAACGATTTGAGTTCAAACTTTTATTTTAATAATTCGTAAAATTTTCGAAAAAAATTCAAAGCATTATGAACATTTTAAGCATTTTTCGTCCAAAATTTTTTTGATTATTTTTATGAAATCTGTGAATAAGAACGGAAAAAAATAGCCACTTTAACTTTTTTCATGCATGTCTACATATTTTCTGACTGGCTGTTTGAAAAATCATGAAATGTTTTTTGGTATTTTGTTTGTCGGACTATTTAGAAATATTATGAAAAATTTTCCGCAAATCAAGTTCAAAAATTTTAATTACTGTCGATTTTGTCTAAGCGGACGTTTGTCTAAGCGGACGTTTTTAGTGTCTTTTTGCGGTTTTGGGCGAAAACCTACGCATTTTTTCCTTTAAAAATTTATTTACGTCTTAAGCGGACGTTTTTTTACATAGTCTTTTACACGATTTCATTTAGTTCATATCAAAAAACCAAATAATATAGAGATAAATTCTCGAACTTTTTTAATGGTATTTTTTTCGCAATTTTTTATGGAGTATTTTTTGCAATTTTGATGAAAATTACCAGCTGTTTTTGGACGTTTAGGCTGCTCTATTTCCGATGGACTTTGGCTCGGAAGAATTGAAAATAGGATCGAAGACTAAGGACAATCAGGATAGGATTTATGATGTGTCTTGTATATTTAGGGATTTTCTCGCTTCTTTTAAATTATTCTACCGTTCTCGACATTTACCACAGGGCATATTCGATACACAGCGACCATAAGGGACATTCTAACCACGAATTAATTCTCACGTTAAAAAATGAAGCAGCGAAGAGGCAATATCTTGAATTTTGATCGGCCACATGGACATTTTTAACCAAACTGAGATTTGTTTAGATCGGCCACATGGACATTTTAACCAAACTGAGATTTTAGATCGGCTACATGCACATTTTAACCAAACTGAGATTTTAATCGGCACTGGACAATTTAACCAAACTGATTATTTAGATCAGCCACGGAGACAATTTAACCAAATTGATATTAAAGGGCAGCCGGGGAAAGGGCCATTTAAAATTTAATTTAAATATTGGAACAATTACTTCCAATGAAATATTTAATTCTATCGTTTTTACCGAAAAAGTACGAAAAAAATAAGTTATTGAGATTTCTAGATATTCTCTGGACACATGAGAATTTATTCTGAACTTAAAACAACGCGTTGACTGTCCCTCTCGTCATCGAGATTAAATGCTGATCGTTTCTGAGGAACACACTAAGACTATAACTGATAAGAACATCGGCTCAATATCTCTGTATCGCAAGGTATCTTCTATCTCCGTTTTAATATAATCATCCTTGTTGGGCCAAAGATGATGCCGTAAAGAGTATGCTGTCATACGTGGTTAGAATTTCTATATTTACCAATGTTGACTTGAATCTGAGTGAGCCTCTTGGAACCGACATCGACGGATTGATTTCGTTATATTCCTGAATTGTCATTATCAATATATCCTTGATTGTAAATTTAGACCAGATCGCATAGTACGAGCTCTCAGGCGCGTTCTTACATGATGGCTGTTACAGTATAAACTCCTTCTTCACACCTTTCTTTGATTTTTATTTGAGTTGACATACGGGTTATGACCATAATCGGTCGTAACTCCGGTAGGCCTTATCTACCGTTTCAGCTAACCGGAATATGGTTGTATATTAATCTAAATATATCTTTAGAAATTAGGTAGATGAATTATCTCGAGAGCATACTCTTCGTATAAATTCAATGAATAGTTAATCATCTACAGTCAGCAAGGAATACTGATTTGTACTTCAATCTGGTTGATTATCATTTTTTTAATTATTCATTGTTAAAGATGCAACATTGGTGAATCTGAGGTACAAAATAGATTTTTGGTTTACATGTATCATGAAACTATGGTGGAGATACCCCCGGCAACAATAGGATAGTTGAGGAAAATATGAAGTATGATTGTACGATTTGTATACTGTGTCGTGGAATATAGGAGAATTCAATATAAGCTTGTTTGTGCTATATATTTCTATCGAATTTGAAATGTCGAACACTCAGCCATCGGGCCCGTCTGAGATGATGGCTCGAAAGTGTGAAACTAAAAAATTGATTTATACGGCATGGTTTTGAATATTCCGCTGCGGAATAAATAAGTCATGTAAAGTAACCGATATATTCGAGGTGCCTTATATGGACTAATTGCATTGCTACACTTAGACCCCATTTAGTATTGCCCTGCTTAAAGACCAGTAGATAAATTTGATATAAAATAATGTTAATAATACTACTAATTACGAAATAAATTCTGGAATACTTATTTTTGAAAGTTTTAACGTGATTTGAAATAGGATATTAATTTCAATGATGTACTTATCATATTCATATTTTCCTCGTGAATTGCACTTGATAAATGAACGTAAGTAATTTATTTAATTGGTTCAATTGTGAAAATAATACGACCTTGTGCGTATATGATTATGATCTTTCTGTTGCTATACCAGTATGTGAAAATAGTCATTTTAGAGACTATTATTCGGAAATTAAAATTGTCTGCGCAAACCAAAAGAATACTATGATCTGAAAATTTCCACCAATAAAATAAATCGTAATAATATGACTTTTAGAAACTTTATAGAATTAAATCGAAATCATGGGGAATTATCTGTTCACTTTAATATTTTCGTATTAAATTCGAAATAGCTTAGCTTCAATTCGGCCGAAGCCCTGAGGGAGACAGAATATTATTTGCTCTTTTTATGATAAGAAATAATTTTCCAAATTTGTCGATTTTTCTCAAGAATTTGTTCAAAATATTTTAGGATAATTTGGTGCCGAATTTTAGTTGAATCTATGGTTGTTCGGTTTACTATTCTTAAAATTATGTAAGTATTAACATGACAATTCTGTCGCATATTTTGTATATATAAATTCTCCGTCAAGTTTTAAAAATTGTTATAATATAGATATACAAAATTGTGTGCAAATGAATATTTAAAGNTGGTCATCACCATTTTAATGTCGTTTTTACAATCAAATGCCTACGTTCTATAATAGAAAACAAAATTCCACGAACGACCAAACACACTATTTGGAGCGAGAAAAAACATCTCCCTCTGAGGGCACTGTGCATATTTGTTTTATTTAGCTGCTGTTAATGCGTTCTATACTCGAGATCCAATTGATCTTCGTGGTTGCAAAACAATGGCCGATTTTCCAAAGTCAACTGTTCAGCCAACTCAGATTGTCCTTAACCGCTGTAATATTGCACAGGTAACTTATTTGTAATCGTTTATATTTTTAATGGAAATCCTGGGTCAGATTTAGGGTGCAAATCTTGAAAAATTTCACCTTTTAATGATAATCTTTGGTTTTGTAGGCGATTTATGCATACATGTGGCGTTAAAGAGTGGAAGTACGGTTGCTCTGTTACGCCCCGTG
>SCLH01000394.1:631651-647276 GCA_004367855.1 Oikopleura vanhoeffeni | reverse complement strand
TATCTCTCAAACTGGTGGAGGAGATAGCTTTTGCCTGAGCCTCAAACTGATCATTTCAAAATTTTAATTTTTAGTTTTTTTGCGTTTTTGTCCGCCGTAAGCAAAATTTTAAATCAAAAGCAATTTTGCACGATTTTTAGGCTTTTCCGGAGCCCCACACAAAAAAATAATAAAAAATGATGAAAATTGAAGTAGTAGGTACCAACTGCGTGTCTTTTTAAGAGGCTTTTTAAAAGCGTAGGTGTCGGCGTAGGTGGGATTGTATCAGATTACTGTTAAATTCAAAATTACCGCGAAGGTTGGTTCTGTTTGTAACAAATGTTTTTGGAATATCACCTTTGCTAGTTTGACGGGAAATGACCATCACATGGCCTTTTCGGTTTGACATATATGATATATCTGATAAGAACGCGTGACAAATCTGCTACGATTATTGTTTTCAAAATCAGGCTTCCAAAAGGGATGGATTTTATGCACTTTTCATAGCAAAAGATGGGGAACATTTGGGGATAGGGATGGAAAATCGCCAAAAAGATGATTTTTTTGGAAGCCTGGTTAAAATGTTGAGATACAATTTTTAAGTGATTTAGGAAAAAACTTTAAAAATCTAAGAGTTTTTCTCAATTCCTAATAAAATGTGCTGAAATTATTGAAAAAAAAATTGAGACTTTTATCAAGGAAAAACCAGCTTTCCCGTCATCCTAAAGTTTGAAAATACGAATGCATTTTGAATATAATTTGTAACTGCTTCGTGGCTAGATTAATGAGCAATATTTTAGAGAAGAAAAAATAGTCGTGGCAGATTTTTCGGTCGAGCGTTTGTTTGAGATATGAACAGAAATCTTGAAGGTCACTCATTACTTGACCAATAAAAAACAAATCTTCAAATTTGATGAGATTTTTTTAAAGCTTCCTCCTACATGACTGTTAATGTTAGAAAACTTATTTTAGGATTTTATAAACCAGACAGACCGTACCCACACCAGTCTTTTCATTTTTTTATTCTTCCAATTCGCTCTAGAATGGTTAAAAACGCTTTTTGAGCCCATTTTGAAATTAAAAAACTGTAAGAATGGACAGCTTATAAGTTCGCGGAAGACAAAAAGTTTTTTTTATTTATTTTTGTGTTTTTTATTCTTGGAACAGTTTAGATTTCTCAAAATCAAGAAAATTCTCGTTGAATTGATAAAATGTTTTAAAATAGCTGTTTATCAACTACTGTCGTATGCGTCTAAAAGGACTGCGTATAAGAGGACAAAACGACAAGAATTTGGCCATTTTTTGCCATTTTCGAAAAGTACGTGCGTCTAAGACGACAAAACGGGGCGTTAAAATTGTAGTGAGAACAAACAAATTGTAGTGAAAAAAAATAATACCCATAATAATGTAGCGAAATTTGATTTTTAGCTTTTTTTTTATCAAATGTGACGAAGTGGAGAAAACTGGACATAATTTCTGTCCTCTTAGACGCATACGACAGTAATTTTGTTCATATTTACAGAAATAATAATTAAAAATAATAAAAGAAACGCACAATAGTAATCTGACAAGGTAATTAAAATTACATTAAAACTAGAATAATTAAATTTTGGTCACTTGAGTGAAAATAATAAAAAATTAGAAACAGTATAAGCAAAATAAAATTCAAATAACTCATCAAAACCATAGCAAAACGTTCAAGTATTGAATGTAAATATTAATCCTACTGATAATAATTTTGTCTAGTTAAATTTTTGAAAGCGCTGAACCTTTACCTGCGCACAGTGTTCGATTAACTACTAGCGCATCTGTGTTTTGCTATACGGTTCGCGAAAATAATTATTTTTACTAGAAATTATAAGAGAATTCGATAAATATATTTGTGCTTATGAGTATGAAAGGTGAAATTAATCTGAAAGTTGAAAAACGTATTAAACGATACTTTTTGTGCTCTCATTAATACACTAAATACTCTCCTATGAAAACCATTTTTTCAAAAAAATGCGTTCTCCATTAGAGAGTAGTTGGTGTAGGATTGTCTTGATAAAAAGGAGATAAATATTTTTTTTCAATTAAAAACGGCAAGAGCGTGACCGCAGCGAAATTTGGGTTTAGACAGAATAAATAATTTTGGAATAAGTTTGAAGAAAAAATTTTGGTCATTTGATAGAAAAATTTAGCCATCGAAAATGCGTAGAAAAACGGAACAATGTTTTTTTATGAAAAAATTAATTCAGTTTCTGCTCTCCCCAACTTTTTATTTGCCTTTATTGGGTAGAATTTCACGGGCCACAATTTGTACCCAATGGAATTTCTTGCGGGCGATGCGGACCTGCTAAAATCGTCAATTTAAAATATTGACCGCCATTTTAACCGGTAAAAATCCCCAAAATTTTTTTTTCTGTTTTCCAATTTTTTCGCGCTGTAATTTGGTTTTAAATTTCTGTTCGCATTTATAGGTGAATAGCGTCATTCAAATTATAAATTTTAACACGGTGCGATGCCTACATATAGTACATTCATCGTGGTTTTACTTATACAGTGTAGTAAAATTCATCATATTAATTATTATATAGTAAAATGAATAGGGCTAACTGATTCAAAATAATTTTATTTAGTGACTTGTATGTTTTAACAAAAAGTAAAGAATTGTAAGTAAATTAATTTAAGTCAAAATAAATCAAAAAGTCTTAAAAATATTTATAAGGTGTAGCTTTTTCAGAGTCAATTCCTACCTCGAGAAAAAACCGTGGTAGGTACCAGATAAGAGATTGTAGATATTCATAGGAGTAACTTTGCCAGAGAACAAGTGCAACAAAATAGTTTGACATCCTACACCAAATTTTAGAAAGCCAAGTAACGAGCAAATTTTCGTTCTCCAAAAACCGCAAATTACCACTGTTTTTTGGCCACTAGATGGCTCAGTTTTTTCTGTTTTATTTGAACATTTTTAGTACTGATATTTTCTGACACGATTATGTTTTTTAGAATGGCAGATGATGGGTACCGAGGGTACGATATAAATGAAGAAGGTTCAGTTATTGAATATTATGATCACAGAGATGAATTTATACCACCTCAAGTTATCGAAAGAAAACCTGAAAAAGGTAAAATTGGTTCAAAATTCATTCAAGCAAAACAATTTTTATTTTAAATGTTAATAAATTACCCCAAAAAAAAATGATAAGGTAACTTTTTTTTAGAACACCTAAGGTTTTTCCACTTCCATTTGAGAACGGAACATGATATTCACAAACGGATTTTTGCATCCAATAGACAATAAAAAAAATCTAAGACCAAAATTTCCGGTATAACCGAACATCCGTCGAAAAATTTTGGTCTTAGATTTTTTTATTGTCTGTTGGATGCAAAAATCCGTTTGTGAATATCTTGTTCCGTTCTCAAATGGCAGTGGAAAAACCTCAGCCGGGTGTTCTAAAAAAAAACTAAGTAAATAATAACTATTATTCTAATGGTGTTGTGGCGGCTGTTTAGGATGTATGGTAGGATTTGGTACCGAAATTGGTAAAAAATCTGAACTCTGATTTTTGAAATTTTTTTTCTTTAACCTTGAAAAAATTCTAAATTTAGAAAAAATCCTGGGAGTTCAAAAAATTAGCGAAAAGGTTTCTATAAAATAGGTCAATCAAAAAAGTTATCTGAGAAATCCCAATTATCGTCACCCATACGGTATACCTTTGAGCCATACCCAGGGTATTTTGTTTCATGCGTTGATAAAATTATTAGTTTAAAAGATGATTTAACTCCCGGGTATGACCCTAGCCATACCGTTATAACAAAACGGTTTTTGCATTCAACTGGAAACTAAAAAAGCTCAGGTCAAAAATGTTTTTGAAATTTTTTCGAGATTTTTAACTGACCGGAAATGACCCAATATGGTAATGAGATTAAACTAAAGGAATTCCAAGAAAAATAACTGGAAAATAAAACTGGTTCAAAATTCATTCAAGCAAAATTTTTTTTGATTTTATATTTTGGTAAATTACACCAAAAAAATGATTTATCACTTAAGTAAATAAATTCTTTTTCTAAGGGTGTTGTGGCGGCTGTATTGGATGTATGGAAGGTTGTCAAAAAACACCTACGGGTTCAATTGTCGCTTTTGTTTTCGTATTCGTCGGTACATGTTTATGGATTGTTTGCGGCATTCTAGGGCTAGACAAGGTAAGAAAAATATAATTTACGAACAAATTTCACTACAGTAGTATGGCTTTAATAAGACAGTCAATCGACCCAAAATGCATTTATAAATTTAAATTAAAAAAAATAAGAAATCTTGGAAATAATGCCCTTCTACCTGTCCTATTAAATTCATCTGTTTATTGATCCGAAAAAGATGGATGATGACGCCCACCCCTGGATACCTAGAAAATATACTAGGGTAACTTTTCAAGAAAAATTGGTGTTATATTTTTTGACACGAAGCACCATCTGGTAGTGTTAAATGCTCTTTTTCAAGATCAATTTCCCGGTGTTTTTGTCGATTACCTCTTTAGAGTTTAAACTGGTAGAGACTGAAAATCTAAAAAAATTGGCTGATTTTTCGATGGCTATTGAATGCAAAAAACATTTCTCGATATATATTACCGCTCTAAAGATGACTTATAGGACCGAAAATTTCGCTTAAAAACTTAGAGGCTATTTATATAAAAATCTCAAGCAAAATGCAGACAAGAAACACTTTTTAGTAGGACGCGACAAATCGCAATATTTTAGATCATGTTTTTAGTAGGACGTACAGCATGTTACATGCTGCATGTAACGTTTTTTCTTTCTTTTTTCCAATTTGCATAAATTGCTATCAGCTAATGAGAACGATCAATTTCGGCAAATACCTACGTCTTTTTCAGATTAAACCAATCAAAACGGCAGAATTCAGATTTATGCAAATTGGAAAAAAGAAGGCAAAAACGTTACATACTGTATATGCAAAAAGTTCATATCATATTAGAAGCGGGCTCGTGAGCTTTTGCTTGTCAAATTCAACAGGCTGAACTAAGGGTACTATAAACCCATATTAGTCGATATCGAAATTTATTTTTTATACAGTCCATCCGTTGACGCTGATTTTTGTTGCATTAGTTCACTTTGAATTCAATCTTAAAATTTTTTTTTTAATTTTCGAAAAAAAAATTCTGAAATTTTCTTAGATTGATAAAATCGACGTAATTTTCAAGAAGCAAAACTTTGACTGCGCATAAAACCATAACTATAAAAGATAGCGAAATATGGAGCGCATAAAAATCATGAGCTCGAAATTTTAAGACAGTGCTTTTTTCCGCGAAAAAATTTGCTTACTGTGCTCCAAATGAAATTGAACTAGCGCTCAGGGTACCAAAAACAGCCATTTTGAGGACTTTATCAGTGATTGTAGGCAAATTAACGGAAAAAAATATAATCTGAGCGCATAACTTTTTTTAACCAACAAATTTAGGTATGCTCACAAAAAATCAGAAAATTATGTTAATACATTGCTAAATGAAATTGAACAGATAAAAGTCGAAAAATGACTTTTTGGACTGGTAAAAATACCGGTACGATCATACAAAAAACTTTTTGTTACTTTTTTAGAAAAAATCAGACAAATATCTCCTGGGTCTCANGTCAAATGGAATAGTGAGATCAAAGATAGATCTTTCTAATGTATGTTTCAAAAATGTCCAGTCTGCATTTGTCTAACCGTACGAAGCCTCTGAAATCCCAAAAATCACTAACACCACCCCCTTAAGGTAGTTTTTTTAAGACGCGACAGATTTGACTTTTTACCACTTTGTCATTATGAAAAATCTTAAGAAAACTTAATTTTTGGAATTTTATTTTTCAGCCATTAGTCTTAGAATTTTTTCTAGTTTCGTATGATACCCATATTGGATCGTTTCCGGTCATTTGAAAATTTCGAAAATTAAAATAAAAAAATTAGGCCTAAGCTTTTTTAGTTTCCAGTTGAATGCAAAAAACCGTTTTGTGATATCTCATACGGTTCGTCAGTGGTGAAAAGTCAAATATGTCGCGTCTAAAAAAAACTACCTTTAGGTACCTTAACGGGGATGTATAGGCAGTCCATATCTATTGAACTGGAACTGCTCTCAACTTAATTTCACGATTTCTGATCTCAACGTGGCCTGTTTAATTATATAAATTTTAAAAATTGTGAAAAAAAATTCAAAATTTTTCTAAAAATATTGAAATTTTTTCTAAGTGTCTAAAATGAGAAAATGTTTTTTGCTCTTGCGCGAGAACGGTAAATAATTTGGCCATAGTTTTTAATACCGTTTCCAGAAACATGATAGTTGCGAATCTTTTGATACTACTGTAAATTTGACACGATGACTTTGAGCTCAAAAAATAATTTTCAAACTGTGATCCTGGGAGTTAAGGCCAGAAATTTGAACGTCGGGCAATACTATTTTTTTCTAAATTTTCTCGAAAATCTTCTGTATGAATGAAAATGAATTCATAAATACAACGAAAAAAAATACGACTTTTAGTGCCAAAAATGACCAAAAACGACACTTAGGTCGTTTTTTTTTAGGTACGACCACCATGATTTCGACTGGGAGATCTAGACAAGATAGCGANTGTATATAAAAAAAAATATATATTATAAAAATACGCATACTATTAATTTGAAGAAAAAATATAATCTGTTAAGGATTAGGGGTTATAATTTCTTCGATGTACGTTTTATAAGTTTTTTTGCGTCGTCTTAAGTTAGTTCTGAAAAAAAAAATTTTAACAAAGGAAAAATTGATTGAAAAAATACTATCTATATTTTATATCAAGATATTTAGAATATTTTGGAATATTTTTAGAAAAAATAAACAAATACAATAAATAATATGCAAATATATAATTAAATCTTTTGAAAAACTGCTAAAAATAAGGTATTTTTCAAGGAAAGTATTTCTCATTATTTCGCTTATTATGATAATATGGTTTCTGGTTTTTAATTTTTTGTAAGTCATCGGTAATCATATCCGAAAATGCATAATTAATTTCTGTGTTTTCACTAAAAAAGTTAATGCTAGGATGGTTTTCAGGTTGTGCAATACCGGTAATATTGTGATAATTTTGTTCTACAATATTTTTGTTGAAAGTTTCTATTGCTGAAGTAGAAGCTCGTATATGGCTTTTGATTGATTCTGGAAAATTTTTTGGGACATCAGATCCGTGTGATTTTTTTTTGTTTGAAATCACCGTACTGCATGTCCCAGCCAGAATTTTTAATTCGGACTGAAACGCTGATAAAGTAAATTGATAATTTGTGCATATTTTATTGATACCTGGGTAGAAACACCATGTATCAATAAGTTTTAAAAATTTTGGGTCGAAAACTTTTTCTCCTGAGAATGTTATAGATTGTCGAATCTGTGCAATTCTATTTCTTGTTGATTCTAATTTAAAAAATTTCCCCCATTTTGTGTCGCTTCCGATTTTATATTTAAGGCATTCTTTACAATATTTCATTGTTAAGTTAAGGTTTCTATGTTGACACTTGTTATTATAATATTGGTTGACTTTACTTTTATTCGAGAAAAAACCTAAATTGGAAGAAATTTCGATTGGTAATTCATTCAAAATTTTAAAATAATTTATCGGAAAAATCTTAGATCTACGGTCAGCTGACAAATATTTTAAGTTTTTAGGGAGTTCAAAAACCAAAGCTCTTTTACCGATACTTCTGGGGTATGCATATCTTTTCATAAAATTTATGTTAGATTTGGTAAAATCTGCTATAGTTTTCATTTCTGTTTTGAGATCCCTTGGATTATAGTATCTAGATCCATCTGAAAATTTAAGGCATTTAATAAGTAATTTGTATTCACTTTCTGGAAATTTATTAAGAAGTGTGTTATTAATGATATTAATAGCTAGGTTTCTTTGTAAATTGGAAAGATTTTTCAAATTTGCTTTGGCTAAAATGTAAGCCTGGCTTACATGAAAATTTGGGCCAATCCAAATTTCATATATGATCCTTAGGGCTTTATTGATAGCTGGCTGTAATAAATTTTGCTGTTTGATACTTAAAGGAGGTGCCACTGCAATTCCATGATTAAAAGATCCAATCATAAAAGCCATTATGATGTTTTTTATTTGCTCTTTAGCCCCATAGTCTCTAAGGGCAAAAACCATGGCCGTGGCTGATCTAAATTTTCCCATAATGTGCTTAATTTGATTGGCAACTGTGAAGTTGTAATCCATACGTATCCCTAAAAATCTGAAGTTTTCAACTTCTTCTATAGCTTGTATTTTTTTATCATGATCTGTTACCTTAATTTCAATTTTTTTATGTCGATTTAACTTACCAAATTTCATATAAAATGACTTTGCTGAGTTTATCTTGACATTCACACTCCGAAACCATTCTGACAAAGCCTCTGCGAAAAGATTCATCTTGATTTCACAGTCTGCCCAAGAGTCACCCAGAACGACACATGAAACGTCATCGGCGTATAAAACTACACGAAAATTTTTATTAAAATTAATAATGATTTCTTCTACATTATTTGATAGATATGACCAAATCACAGGGCCCCCGCAACTACCCTGGGCCCAACCATTTGATGGTAGATTTTTAATCTTACTTTTTTGGCCCCCATGTTGTACAAAAAATGCCCTTTTTTCTAAAAACTACCTGAACCAATTAAAAGTTTCATAGTTTTTGATATTTTTTGCTAATAAATCCAAAATTTTGGAATGTTTTGGGGAGCCAAAAGCGTTTGACCCGTCAAGAAACAGGCCCAACGCGTATTTTTTGGAATTAAGAAGTACTTCGCGTCCTAAATGTGCATAGGCAGAACTACAACTACGACCTTCTCTAAATCCATGCTGGCAATCCAAAAAAAGTTTGCCACATTCACAAAAATTTGTAAATTGTTTTGCATGACACCGTTCTATGGCAGTGCCAATCATGGACTGAACGGTAATTGGTCGTTTTTTGCGGGGATCATTTGCGTCTTTTTTCAAGTTACTTTTTGGGATGGCAATAACTTTGTTCGTCTTAAAATTTTCAAAATATTTACCTTCAGAAAATGAAACTTTGAAGATATGATAAAAAATTCCGGCCATAACGGATGGCATAGCATCTAAAATTCTGCGGTTTAAACCATCGGCGCCCCTTGTATTAATATTCGCTGCTAAAAGTGATTTTTTTGCAGAATCAGCGCATGTCTGACCATTCCAATTAGGCACTGTCATTTTAAACCCGTTGTGGCTGGAATTATCTAAAAATATTTTGTCAATTTCTTGGTCCGAAAAACTTTCTTGAGAATTACCTTTGAACTGAAGTTCATGCATTGAGATTGCAATTTCTTCAGCTGTAAGGGTTGATGGGTTGTAGAAGTTGCTTTTGTTGGTGTTTAATTTGCTGATGACTCTCCAGATATCAGCGCAACTTGTATGTCTATCTTGGAAATTAATTCCTAAAAAAATACGATTATCTCTTCTGTAGAGTTTAGTGAATTGAAAATACGAAACTTTTTCGTTACTCTTAACTTGATTAATTAAGCTAATAGGTACTAAGGGGTCGTTTTGTATTTTATATTTCCAGTTAGCTAGTCCTAGGCACCTTTTTTTCCAGTTAAGGGTGTCCGGTGCCATGGGTGTACGATATTTTTTTAATATTACTGTTTTTATCTCTTCTGGTTCCAAGAGATTTACTACAGTCTCTATGTATTTCATGCTATTGACTGCCTTTAGCGTTTCCGAAATATCCTCGCGATTCAGGTTTTTAATAAAAATCGGTAAATTTTCTTTAAAGGCATAGAAAATTTTGTCACGAGTGGTGGCCTTTCTAGAGACTGTGATTTCTGTAAATGACTCATTTTTTTGTAGTAGCGGTAGAAAAAATTGGAAGCCTTTATGGCCATCACTGCCTAAATCAACTTTAATATTGAGCAGCTGAAATTTAATTAAGGGTGTGGCAAAAGAGTGGCAATAATCGATTGCGTAGGTAGATGGCGGGTTATCTCTTATATGAGTCACCTGTCCATTTTTTATGTAGTTTGTGAAACCAGCCAAAATATTTTTGAAATCATTTATTTTAACTTTTTCACCTGGTCTTGGTGAATTAAGGTCAAGGTTATAATCTCCCATAATTATACATGGACAATGCCTTGCATTAGAGACTATAGTGTCTAAATTTGAAATCATAAATTTATGCTGTGTCAGGTCTGTTTTAAAACCTTTGTTAAAAAGATCGGAATTTTCATTAAAGTTATATAAACCTACCAAGGTAAATTCATCAAAATTAATTTTTAGTTTCACTGCACAAATTGATCCATTACCTGAAATTTTTGTCACATTTTCTTCATATGTCTTTTTGATTATAAAGATGCAATAAATAAGTCCACGTAGGTCAGGATCGTTGTGTATGCAGAACCAATCGTTCGGTATCACGTTTTTTGCTTCGATATCTAAATAGTGTATTCTAACTTCTGTTAAGCAGAAAATGTTTACGTTAGAATATTTGTCACATAGTTTTGCTATTTTAGCCGAATTAAGAACCCCCAAATTCGCGGAAAATATATGAAAAGCTTTACCGACTGCCGATTCGGCAATATCACAGTTAATTTTGTGCGCTTCCGCTTTATATTTTTCAAGCTCTGGTTGATTCTGGACAAAATTAGCATTAAGAGATAGGGCTACTGTTTGAATAGGCAGGTTATTTATAGCTGCAACTTTGTGAATTTCTGGAACATCTAATTGCGTAATGAAGTTGATTTTTTTTCCAATGATTGGTTGAACTGGCGTTTTCAAATGCTTTATCGCTCGGGAGCCTAAATCTTTGATTAGTTCATCAACAGTGGGCTCTTTAAGTGGATCATTTTTAAAATAATGACCAATATCGAAATCAGTACTTACTTCAGAGTTTTTGATGATAGTTTCTTGTTTTTTATTGACTTTTTTTTCGTTGAAGAACAGGGTTTGCATTAGATCTGAATTATTATATAAATTTTTATTCGAAAACTTTTCAGGATTTTCAACAACATTATTAATAATGTCTAATTTGCATTCGTCTGTAATGTCTTTATAAGTAAAAAAATTATCATAGAAACTCATTTTTTTCTCTTTTGAGAAATTGTTATCTAGGTTCATTTTAGTGGTTAATTGGTCCATGTAATCAAAAATCTGATTTTCTGTAAGTGTGACTGTAGTGAAGTCTGAGTCATCTTCAGAGTTATTTACAGGGTTATTTAGTCGTAAAGTTGGCGAAATTATTTGGGTATAATCATCCTGGGCCAAACTAGTCAAAATATCGTCAATATTATCAGTCGTGTAAATTTCAGGAAATTGATTTCTACTTATAGAATGTGATAACTTTTTAGTATTGTTTATTTCGAGCGGTTTAAATGTGACAAAATTATTATAATTAACTACCTGGGATGAGTTATTTGTTTGTTCATCGGCAGGTGGTTTAGTTGTAATTTGTCCAATATATTGCGTAATTTTCGTCTGGGTATCCTTTACTTTTTCATAAATATTACCAAAGCCATCATAGCCCTTGATAAGGGGTAGGATAGAATCGGCTTCTGAGGTGAATTTTGGTTCACCTAGATTCCGTGCGATATCCTCCTCAATTTCAAGGATTAGGGAGGCTTTGTGTAGTAAAATGAAAAATGTGCAGACTTGATTTCTGTTCCACACAGTAAAGGGCCATTCGAAAGAGACAATGGCGTTAAGGACAATATTCATTGTTTCGGTATCCCTTGGGGTTGGAAGTGCTGCGTCAACCGGTAAACCGGTAACCAGCATAAATTTTGGCCAGGCTGCGTTTATTTTTATTTTATGTAGGGCAATGAATTCCCTTATAACTAGCTGTAAATTAGTTATTTCATGGTTATCCAAAAGATCCTCGCGTGCCGAAATTAGAGCTGCGATCATATCGCCGGTATGTCGGAAACAGCAATACCGGTAAAACCCCAGGGATAGGGTAGTTTTGTTTTCAACGCCAAATCTCTGAATAGTTTCTTTCAGGAATTTGGTGTTGACTTTGGTGATAGCGATGGCTGCCGGAATATCTGGTACAAAACCCTCCCCAATGTTATAAGTTGGGTCAAGATTAGTGATTTTTGACCAGCTTGTGACTAGCCAAAACCATTTTTCTCTGAGTGAAACGATAGATATTGTTTTGTCTTCAGATCTATGAGTGCCAGTAGTTCCCAAGTTGTCGGTGGGAGCAAAAACATCGTCGGTTATCATCAAAGAGATATTTTCGTTGAGACCCATTTCAGGTGGAGAGGTATCTACCAAACTAGCCACCTGTTGTTGGATATCAGATCTTTTGCGTTTACGGGTATCCATAAACATGTTACTTGAGGGCATATCAAATTCCCCCTTTTGCAAGGGGGTTTCTAATGATCTTTCAGCCGTAGTTGACCCATGTCGCATTTTTTTGAAATTGTAAAAATGGGGAAGTGGTTCACCGTTAATCGGAACAATTTTTTTGAGATCAGCGAAGGCCGTTGACATACCCCGCTCATCTGTTGTTAAAACGTCATTAAGGGATTTTGTCAAAAGTTTGCGATGATTCGTGAAGGCGACATCAAAAGGTTTTTTAAAACTACCCTCCCCGAAAGTAGATTCAGAATTATTTTCGAGTTTTTCTTTCAGGGTATTTTCGTAGACTTCTTTTGAATGTATTTCTAGGGCCTCAACTTCGGTAATTTCCTCAGGGTTTTGTTCTTTGTACAAAATGTGGTCGATTTTTTGATCAACGTAGTTAGTGAGAAGTTGAAAAGTAAAAAGCGAATTGTCAGTATTTGCTGTTTTCATATTTTCAACCTCGGTTTTTAGCGTTTTTGTTTCGCTCATAACGGTACTAATCTGAAGTTCAGTAACGCTAATTCGGGAATCGTACTCCGCCAATAAATTGAAATTTTTCTTCAAAAAATCGTCTAATTGGACTTGCATGTTTTCTTGATTGCCTTTTGGACCAAGGAGAATCATTTGTTTATTAACATAATCTTTTACAAGATCGGCAGTGTTAACATCAGATGGGTTTGTGTCGACAATCTGTCGCCACGCTTTGATGTGATCCATATTTTTAATACGGTCATTATCATCTGGTACCCATTTACCCCTTTTACGGTCCGTATTTGTTTTATTGATCCAGCTTTCCTCAGAAAGGGTGAATATGAGGGGATCAACAATAATGCGGATTCTGACATGAAAATTGCGCCAGTCTGAAGCTTTTGGCGCAAGTTTATACCCCGAATCATAGGGTTTGTTATGACGCATCCAGAACACTTTCTGGTCCTCAGCCATATCAGTGAAAAACATTTTGATCTGCGTGTGATCAGATAGTTCATGATATGTATAACCTGGGTCCTCCTCAGTTTGATGTTTAAGATTCGGGTCGTGTTCAGAAATCCAGCTGCCAGTGGCGATGACGTCATGATATAAAATCATTGCTGAGATTTTTTTACTAACAATTTCGTCATCTTGGTTCAAAATTCTGACCTTGAATCTTGTTTTGTTGTTTGGGTCGATAACGTCCTCTGCCCGCAAGACGGAGCCAGTGAGCCAAGGTGTTTTCGCGAAAATACCGGTGAAACATTTAGCGGAATCCGTTAAAGTTTCACCCCAGCAGAACCACCACCAGATAAAGTCTAGTTTGGCTAGTGGACCGGTAAATTTGATTGATATATCCTTTACCATATCAATTACGACCGAATTGACATTCAAACCGATGACATTTACTGATTTGATGATACTTTCGGTAGTTTTGCTCGGCTTAATGTTGATGGTTGGGGTCCAGGTGGTGTTTCCATCATTTTTTAAATCCGCGGCGGCTTGGGAGAGTTTTATCGTTCGTTTATTTCCATTTTGTAGATGTAATTTAAACGCTCCAGATTCAACGAATGCTAGTTCCCATTTAACCGGTTCGTGTTTCGGTTTTTTGGTTTTTTTATTTTTTGCAGTTTTTGCACCAGTTACTTTTTCTGTGGTTGTCAGGTTGTGATTACTTAACGGGTCACCAATGGTATCAGATTGTTTTACCGGTTTTTTAACCGGTTTTTTTTCTGCATCTCGTTCAGCTTTGAGGATAGCTTCAACAGCGCGCTGGTGTTCTGATACGTAGTCATTCTTGACTGCCGGTTTCTTCTGAATTAAATTATTAGAAGTGTTATTAACTATATTTTTATATAGTATATTTTTAACCGGATCAAGTAAATTTACGTATGGAGAAATAATTTGATCATTTAATATAGCATTTTTTAATGCTAAATTTTTAGATTTTTTTGTTATTATATCCATTGAGTCTTGAGATTGAGAGTAACTGGCAAAAAAGTTGTTTTTAATAGTAATTGGGGCAATTACCGGTTGGGTTGAAGTCTGTTTTGGTAAATTGTGTTTCTCAGCAAATTCTTGTCTTCGTTCGAAAATAAATCTTTCATTTTCAGATGTGTTTGGTTGGTCATTGTAAGTATATCTATCATTATACTGAAAGATTTCATTATTTACTGATTGAAAAAAAGACAATTCTGATAAATAATTAGCAACTTTATCAATTAAGGATTTATTCGCAGATTCCTTATCGTATGAGTTTGGTGTGCTAATAATACTGAAACCTGTGTTATCAAATTTATTATTGTAATAATTTACCTGATTTCTATTATCATAATCGTTTCTAGACCTCTGATTGTTGGAGTGGTTTACAAATCCGCGTCCCTGAATATATGGGTTATTTTTGAAATTTCCGATTTCATTTTGAAAACCATAATATTTTAGGCCATATTTATTAATCATACCAGCCTCAAATTTAATATTACGTTTAAAGGAGAGCTTAACGTTTCTAATAAATTTTAAGTCATTGACAAATAATGATTTTAAAATGTGGGTTTTAGGTTTTTGTGTAAAAGTTTTACAACTTACAGAGGGTCGACTCCATCCACGGTAATATTGTGGGTTGCCTTTGTATCTTCCAAAAATTGCAGGGTCGTTTTTCCAGTCTTTATTATAGTCATCTGCACGCCCAGAACTATGACTGGAATTTCTGCTTGAGTTGGTTGATGGTTCACGAGAATTATTATAATTCCCTCTATTGTTCTTGCGACCACGATCATTATTTCCTCTTCCTCTATTATTTGGTCTTGGTGAAGGATTGGATCCCACATAGTCGTCATAGTCACTTAAGTCCATACTGAAAAATAAATATATTATTTATTGAATATAGGACAGAGGATTTTTGATTATGTGAGAAAAACTTGTTATTTAGCGTTTTTAATACAGTAAGTTATGCCTGTTTAAGTGCATTATTTCTTACCTTGGTGATTAGTAGATCAGTTTCAGATTTATATCTTGAGTTGGACTGCACAGTCGTCCGGTGTTCACAAATAGTTTTTCTGAATGAAAGAGAATTTTAGTAAATTTTGCGTTGGTCATTAAAAAAATAATAATAATTATGCAAAAATAAATAAATTTCTGATCGGGCTTTCGCAGAGTTTTTATGCACTAGATCTGCTTATGTTTATATATATATTATATATATATATATATTTATATAAAGAATCACAAACAAAAAACACAAAATATATATATTCGTGCGGTGAAAAGTATGTGTCGTGAAATTATAATTATAGCATGTTATAAGACATCCCTATATATATGCAATGAGACTTAT
>SCLH01000394.1:591012-608192 GCA_004367855.1 Oikopleura vanhoeffeni | reverse complement strand
ACAACTACAACTACAACTACAACTACAACTACAACTACAACTACAACTACAACTACAACTACAACTACAACTACAACTACAACAAGCACACTAACAACACAAGGTTATTTAATTTTCTAAAATAAAAAAGATAAAGAAAAAGTTTTATAATTCAAAGAATGAACTGAAAAACTTGAAAGCAATCAGTGTAACTTCCGAGTGGTCAGAATTTTTTTAATTTAACGGTTAAATAAAAGTTATCTAAGGAGGTTAAAAAGTGGTCAAATTACTCAAACTTGACTCATAATTGCCTGGAGAGCTCAGATGATTAACTCCCGTAGTGTCTTTTGCGCCATCGATGGCGCAAGGGCCTTTAATCGCAATTTAGGACCCTTAATCATGTATGAATGGAAATTTACAAAGTGATCGATCGACTATTTAAATAATTTACGTTTGTGCGTTTTTTTTCGAAAATTTTTTCTGTATTACAGTACTTATTTTTTGCAAAAAATATTTAAATCATCAAAAAAAGCCTTTGAGCGGGACCGGAAAAAATTCCAAGACTTTTTTCCCATTACACCATAGTCCCAAAGTGATCACGTGACTGTATATTCAAGGAATAAGGTTGGCCAAAATAGTACTGTTTTTTTTCAAAAATTACTTAAATCAATTTTTGAAAGAAGTGAAGTGGTTCTTTAGAAGTTTTTAAGACTTTTTCCTCATAACACCAAAGACCAAAAACGATCACGTGACCTTCAAATTAGGAAATAAGGTTTTGATGAAAGTAAACAAATAGTGATCAAATTACGCCGGAAAATTTTTTGGGCCAATATACACCTAATTCAAGAGTTTTGAACATAATTATATTTTCCAAACACGTCACGTGATCTTATTTTTCGAGAAATAAGGATTCACCTATGACATATTTCAAACCTTNATGAGATTTCCTGCAATTATGGCGCCAATACGGCTAAATACATCGAAAAAATACAATCGGAAAAATTGACTGAAGCACCACCTCCAAAAATTTTATATGCGGATATGGCGCAAGAGTTCAATTGTCTCAAAATGGATAGCGTAAGAAACCAAAATGAGAAAAATATTATTTTAGAGTTAAATTTACATTTTTTCCTAAATTTCAAAATTTTGATTGTCCATTTTGACACCTTGGAGTTAAAATCGAATTTTTCCGTAAGAGACTTTTTCTGTGACATCCGTAATTTTGATCGGTAACCACTTTTTAAGTGATTGGAGCACTTTTATTTTCGAGGTTGACGACTCGAGCCCACTACTGTACACTACGATCTCTTGAAAGACATATCTTCCTTCTGATGAGTTTCAAGAGATCAATAATCCGGAACTGATGTAAAAATCAATTCATGCGCATCGTTCAATGACGCATCATTCATGACGCTCGTTTCATGACGCATTATCTCAATAAATCATCATAAAAGTTGTTTTTATCTTTGTCATCTCTTTTTTCAAGAAAATTTTGATTAAAAACATTAGATTGTTTTTAAATAGCAGGAGAAAAATTGGTAAGCGGTTATTCCACAAATCTCAAAATGTCAAATTTGCCTTAACCCTTACATTCTTAAAGGGCAAATAATTTGGGAGCCAAACGCGCAGAATAACATTGTCACAGAACTACAATTAAATAAGTCATAGGAGTTTGCATTTTCTTATTTCCAAAAATATTGTTCCGAAAATTTGATACGCATGGGCGTTCGAAAGTTATTTTTCTCCTAGTTTCTTAGGATTTTCGCCAAAATTTCCTAAAAAATTATTGTGTGAAAACGATACTAATATCCGAATTCTGAGGGAAGCCAGTTTTTTAGGAAAGTACTTAAAGTTCTTTTGAGTATGACGATTTCGAAATAAGAAATTTCAAAACTCAAAAAATTGGGTATCGATGTTTTCAACCATATTCTTGTAGAGAATTTTTTTTTGGAGTTTCATTTTAAGACGTGGATTTTTTTTATGAAAAATTTTTCAAAAAAAAATCCGTTTTAAGGGTCAATTTTTTCGTGATGTTTACAGGTAATGTGTCCCCAGTTTTAGCGAAGCCGTTATGGGGGGGGGGGGGGGGGAAGGGCTAGAACGGCTGATTCATTTGCCAGTTGAAATTAAGCGTTTTTCGGCTACCCATTTTTTTAATTGAGGGTCGGCGACAATATTTGACTCTAATGACCGGTCAAAGTTCAGGGTTAATCTCAAGTTCATTGTAGGACTGGTTAGTACCCAAAGATCGAAGGTCAGACTTTCTAACTGAACGTAATAGCAACTATGGGTCAATAATGTTACTGAAAGTCGCTAGAGAGCAAAATTTTTTTGCTCTATAGTATATTGCTCTCTAGCGACCTTTCAGTACGATTAATTGACCCATATTGCTAATACGTTCATAAGGAAGTCGACCCTTCCGATTATTTGAGGGTCTAACAAGTCTATACGATGAACTTGAGGTGGACTTGGGTGTTGACCAGTTTTTGCTCTCTAGCGACCTCCCAGTATATTTATTGGACCCATGTTCCTAATACGTTCATTAGAAGTGGACCTTCGATTCTTTTGGGTTACTTACAAGTCTATACGATGAACTTGAGATTGACCTTGAACCTTTGACCGGTTCATGAGAGGTCAAATATTGGTCGCCGACCGCTCAATTAAAAAAATGGGTAGCCGAAAAACATTAATTTTCACTGGCCAAAAAATCAGCCTCTCTAGCACTTCATACGCTTCGCTAGAACTGGATTCACATTTACCTGTAAAATCACGAAAAATTGACCTTAAAAGTCGATTTTTCGTTCAAAAATTTTTCATAAAAACAAAAAAATCCTAGGTCTTAAAATGACCAAAAAAAATTCTCTACACGATTAGGTTGAAAACATCTATGACCCATTTCTTGAGTTTTTGAATTTCTTATTTCAATCGTCTATAAGTTTATTTTATCGCAGGTCCCTCTATACGAAGAACAATTTTTTCAACAAGTGGATTTTTATTGAAATTGGCAATTTAACCCAAATAAGCCGACAGAAGACAATCGATCAATGAAACATAACGGTGGTACTGATTCTGGTTTTAGTGTTAGCAATATTTTTCCACATTTTTCTGCTATATTTGCCGCGCGGCATATATATAATTGTGTTGTCAGCGATTCGAGATATAATACTTTTAAATTTGAGACCCGCTTTGAATAGCTTAAAGTTTCACTTGGTAAATTTGTTAACTTATATGTTATTGGTAAAAAATGTATGGTTTTTCAAGAATACAAGGTGAGTAACCTCTTTTGTTCTCTCTCGCAGTTATCTAGTTCACAAACTTCGAAATTTTAAATGTAGTGTTTATTCAGTTTTTTTAATCCTTGATCTCAATCAGTGACAAATAAGTGATTGATACTTTGTCCAGTTTTCCGTGATAAGCGCTCAAAGAAGTGCCTATTAGATAGGCTTTTGGGTCGTGAGGCAAAGTTCGCGTTTCTGGGTGTGAGGAGGTTTAAGGTTATGGGATAGGGAACCCACCGTGAGAATGGATTTTGCTCTACTCGGCCAGATGGACCCGGTCTGTGAGTTTTATGAATTTTCAGAAATTTTTTTCAATTTTGGTCACCAGTTGTTCCCGATATACGGGTTTTTCATCAAATTTGCTCATTTCAAAAAAAATTTCGGAAATAACTAATGTTTAGAAAATCGCAAGCTAAGCAAGAAAAAAGTGATATCTCGCAAACCTTAGAATTCCTCTTCAAAAATTGAATGTGCAAACTTGGGCCTGGAATCGCCTGGAAAAAATATATTTTTTTCATGAAGCTCGGTCCATCAATAATTCTCTAATTTTAATTATCATTAGTTTAATCCGAGTGAGCGCCGCGTATCAGGCTGCCAGGATTGTTAAAGATGGACATAAATCCTGAAAGTTTGGGGAGAAAACTCCTTTTATACCTAGATAAGAAATTTTGCAATACATTTTTTGTCATTTTTTAACTCGGAAGGGTTTACACAACGTTTTTTGACTCAGCTCTTAGCAAATGGCGCATCAGTTATTTTTTGCAAAATACTCTGCTTCTAATGGCGGATCATCGGTCATTTAAAATTTTTGCGTAATGAACTCTTAACTTGTTTTCGAAGTACCTTATCATTGACCTCTAAAATTGGTCATTATCTTGAAATTGAGTATCTTTTGATGCCAATGGAATTTTAAGAAATTATACGATGCCGTGAAATGACCTGATTACATGAGGTATCCGCGGGAGGCTGAATCTTGATGGCAGTGACAAGAAATAGTTTAGCTGCATTCTTCATTTTTATGACTGGTTTGCTTTCCAAAAAATGTACAAAAAAATAATTTCGATAGGAACAATTTCAATTTTTCCAAGTTAAAGTTTCTTAATAAAACCTCTTAACCATTACACACGAATCGTACAATATTGTACCAAAGTGCATTTTTATAAACCCTAAAATTCAATTGTAAAATTTAACGCTTCATATTGTTTCATGAGATTCACTATGCATTACACAAATTGTCTGAAATTTAAATTATCAACATTTTAAAACTGATTGGCATCGCTCCGTTCTCGACTGAGCGGACGAAAGACAAAACAAATATTAATTTGAAGCTCTCCTCTTAATAGTGAGCTCCGCTTCATTCAAATAGCTGTTGGAAGTCTAGTATGAAAATATTTGTCGATTCAAAAACATCAAGACGATATAAAATTGTTACGAGGATTAAGATTATGTTATAAATGTCATGGCATAATCTTCTGTAAAATGAGAGCGTTCTAAAAAATGAAGAACGGTTTTTTTCTGAACACTTTTTGTCTCACAAACTGACGATTGACATAAAAGATTATTATAATGTTTTAAACCTTGACTTACTGCATGCAGAATTTTATCAAAGAACAAAACTGCCTTTTTCAATTTAATTGGACTATACTTTGTCAACACATGAGATTTTAAGTTGTCGTATGCCGAAATTAAAAAAATCACACAAACAACTTGAATACAAACAAAATAAATTATGTTACTGTATGATTTGGTAAATCGTATAACAATAATTACTACGTACCGAGTTTAAATATTTCTCTATTATAATGTACTCTTCTTGAAGTGCTCAATCGCAGGCTTTACCTCTGTTTAGATTTTTTTCAATATTTTTTTATTTCGAGATTACCCAGCTGACAAAATCGTCCGTTCCGAATGCCTAATCACCTGTCAAAATCATCCATAATATCAATCTTATTTTTGATATGAATGATGTAAATAACAACGATACGAACATTATTGCCGCCTTTTGTCTAACTTAGCATCCTCATATAAAATTAGTAGATTTTTGCAATAGACTATCAAAAATGTTATTTCATAGATCAAATCTAAACACATTTATTTTTTATCTATGTGAGCAGAAAACAAAACTTAAGAAAAAACGAGAATCTTTTTGAAAATTAGAGTTTACCAAAAACCTTCGCTTACTCCAATTAATCTAATCAAAAAATAATTTTGAAAATGCTTTAGTGGTGTAATTATAATTAAGCTTACCCTATGTAAACTAAAAACATAAATTGAAAATGATCTGAGATTTTGATATTAGACAGAAATATCAAAATGTGACTATTTATCGCTGAAGGGTGTCGCTTCTTGAGCCCTTTATGAAATTAAACATATACTAATTTTGTAGAAAAAACAGTTTGAAGATATTTGTATTGAACTTTTATTTGTCGTAATATTGAGATCGGATGATGTCGATTAGTGGATTTTATGATTTTTGAAAAGGGCTGTACAATTTAGTACAGATAAGTGTGTACATGAATAGAAAATTTTGAGTGTAGTAATGGTTAAGGGGGTTGTAATGAGGCAGTTTCATATCTAGTTGAACTGGGAAGTAGCTCGCTCCAATTATAATTTCAAGATTTCTGAATTCAAACGTGCCTGTTTGTTATATGAATTTCAAAAATTGTGAAAAAAATTTGAAACAGTGATTGTGGCGAATCTGTTGAATATACGTTGAAATTTGATACGATGGACCTTGACCTCAAAAATAAGTTATAAACTGTGAATCCTGAGTTAAGGGTCCAAAATTTCAACGGTCGCGGCGATATCATCTTTATTCTAAATTGTACGAGGGATTAAGATTGATGTTAATTAAAAATGTCATGGCATAATCTTCTGTTCAAATGAGAGCGTTCTAAAAAATAAGACTTTTTTTACTTGGAACACTCGTTTGTCTCACAAAACTGCGATTGACATAAACGAATTATGATAATGTTATTTTTTTTTTTTTTTTTTTTTTTAAAACTTGGACTTACTGATGCAGAATTTTTCAAAAGAAACAAAACTCCTTTTTCGAAATTTAATTGGACCTAATTTGTCAACACATAGAGATTTTAAGATTGTCTATGCCGAAATTAAAAAACACAAAAAACAACTTGAAATACAAACAAAAAATTATATGAATTATGCCCTGTATGATTGGTAAAACGTCAGTTTAACAATAAATTAACCTAACTTACGATTAAAGTATTTCTCTTTATTATAATGTATTCTCTCTTGGAGTTAATGCATCCAGCTTTACCTCTGATTTAGTATTTATTCAATAATTTTTTATTTCGGATTCACCCCAGCTGACAAATCCGTCCCTCGAATGCTCTATCACCTGTCAAATTCATCCATATGATAATCTTATTTTTGGATGAATTATGATGTAAATAAAACGATTCGAACCAAATTATTTGCGCCTTTTGTGCTCTTAGCGCCTCATATAAATTAGTAGTTTTGAATCATACATATCATAAAATTGTTTCTTCATAGATTAAATCTAGAAAACAATTTATTTTTATCTATTTGAGCGAAACGAAAAACTTAAAGAAAAAACGAGAAATTTTTTTGAAAAATTAGAGTTCTACCAAAAACTCGTTACTCCAGATAAACTAATCAAAAATAATTTTGAAAAATGTTCATTAGTAATTATTTATCTTTCTATGTAACTAAAAAACATAATTTGAAAATGTCTGGTTTTGATATCTAGACAGAAATATCAAAAATGTGACTTTTATCGCTGAAGGAGTGTCGCTTTTGAGCCCTTGAAATGAAATATATATTGTTGAAAAAAAAAGTTGAAGATATTTGTTTGGAACTTTCGTATTAGTCGTAACTTGAGATCGATGTGTGATAGTGATTTTATGTTTTTTTGAAAAGGGCTTGTTACAATTTAGTACAATAAGTGTGTAAATGGATAGGAAAATTATTGGTGTTGTTATGGTTAAGGGGGTTGTATAGCAGTTCATATCTATTGGAACTGGAGTGCTGTCAATTTAATTCTCAAGATTTCTGATCTCAACGTGGCCTGTTATAGTTATATGAAATTTCAAAAATGTTATGAAAAAAATTTCAGAAACATGATTGTTGCGAATCTTTTGATACTACTGAAAATTTTGATACGATGACCTTGATCCTCAAAATAATGTTTAAACTGTGATTCCTGGGGAGTTAAGGTCCAAAATTTCAACGTCGGGGCGATATCATTTTATTCTAAATTGCCTCGGATGTTCTGTATGCATAAAATGAATCATTAAATACAACGAAACAAAAATGACGATTTTTTTATGCAAATTTTTTTGTTATAGAATATATACATTATCTGTGAGGAATCAAATTGCTTTTGAAATTAAGGCGAAAAAATTACGTCTTCAAGAAAAATTTTTGCTCACGCGGGTCAACTCAAATTTACCTTGTTGATCGACATGCTATGAAAGAAGTTAGAAGTAAATTTTTTCAGAGATTAACGAACTACTATTACTGAGAGGTTTTATAGGATTTTTAAAAAGGAATAAAAGTTATGACCTTGGAAAAGCCTTTCCAGCCTTTACAAACCCCCTAAAGTTTTTAAAACTTATTTTTGTTGGCATTATTTCACTATTTGATTTGGACCTTGAAAATTCAAATTTTTAGTTTTTCGAAAAAAAATTTCTAAATGGTTTCTGAGAATTCAGAATTGGAGGTATCGAGAAAAACCATAGGATTTTTTTTATCAATTAGTTGATAGGGAGCCGTTTTGATTGCATTCAATTCTCGTGACCAGTTTAATTGTACAAAATAATAAAAATTTAGTATTTTTGAAGAAAAAGGGTCGATTAAAGATTTTAAAATTAAGATTAAGAGTTTAAAAAATTAAGATTAAACATTAGATTTTAAATTTCTTGTTGTGGGAAATAATCGGTTCCGTTTGAGGTCACCAGACTTTGACTGTGTATAAAAGCCAAAACTATAAAATATTATTATAAAACGGCTCGCAGTTCTTGTATTTTTACACGTTTTGACAAAGTGCTTTTGTTTAGAAAAAAATTCGGGTCGGTGAACTTAGATGCATCGTTTGAGCGACCATGTGCCTAAAAAACCCATTAATTTTGAGATTTTTCGTCAACTTAAATTTATATTTATCAAAAAAAGTAAACTAACAAGATATAGTTAAACAAAATTTTTTTTAAATTTAAATTCTACCAATTTTTTTCTACAATTTATATATTTTCAAAAAAAGTAACTAACTACAGCGTGAGTCTTTTCGATTTGTTCTCCGTTTTTTACCCAGGCGCATATTTACGGACTTTTTAATTTAAAATTTCTAGGAATTTTCTTAAAAAATTTGATTATTTTCCGCTAAAACCTTAAAGTTTTCAGAAAAATTTTACAATCGTTTAAAAAAATTAGTATTCTTAGAAAATAGACATTTTATATCAAATTTCATTTTTTCTTATAAACGAAACTTTCTTATTAATTTTGCAAATCACCTTAAAATTAAATATTAGAATTTAATTGAGCAAATTTTTAAATTTTTTTGAATTTTTTTTTCAAATTTATGTTTGTTTCGGAATATTTGTCAAGAAAGTTTTCAAATTACAAAAAAATATTTAATTTTTAAGTGAATTTAAAAATGGATAAGAAAAACTTAACGTATTTCAAAGAAATTCAAATAATTATAATCGTGAATGACATTCTCAAATAAAATTTTGAGTTTTGTAAAAACTATTTTGGAATTTATCAAAAATTCAAAAAAACTTCAGGAAAATTTGATATGTTTCCAAAAGTTAATAAAATTTGTCAAATTTTATAAATAATCTGGCACATTTTTCAGAGATTTGAATTTGTATGAACTGACCAAAATTTGTAAGATTGGAAAAGTTACATAAATTTTGGAAGAAATTTTCCGAGTTTGGAAAAATAAAATTCGATCGTAAAAAAATAATCTAAATCTCAAGAAACTTTTTTCAAAATTAAAAAAAAGAGCAAAATTTGATAAAATTCAGAACAGAATAAACAAAAATGCGTCTATTTTTTTTTGTTTTTTATCCAAAATAAGTTTCGAATTTCTTAAGTTGATCACTTTTTTCAATATTAAATACATTTTTTCTGAATTTCTAAATTTCTATTTGATATCTAAAAAATAATATTTAAAAAATTGACCAGAACTCTCAAAATCTTGAACAAATTTTTTATTAAATTGTCCTGTTTTACAGAAAATTGTCAAATTTGAAAAAAAATCATGTTCTTTATTCGAAAAATATAGATAAAAAATTGACAAAAATTAATTAAATTATAAAAAATTTGTCAACATTTTGCCAAAAAATTTGACAATGTTTTTGAAGAAAAACTTTTCATTTTTAAAAAAATTTCATGAATTTATTTGAATAAAACGCCATTTCCTGGATCGCTTTCCTTAATTTGTCAACACATTCCAAAGTTTAAAGTTTGAACAAATTTTTGGTATTATCTTCAATTTATTTTGATTTTTTAATTATTTTATAACTACCAATTATGTTTGGAAATTTGGAATTTTGTCAAAATTCATTTTTAATTTATTTCTGAATTTTAAAAAATTATATTTCAACTAATAACAACTTGTGAATTTTTTGAATTATTATGTAGTTTATTAGATCTGTCATTTTTTTAAAATTTAATACACTTTGTATAAATGTTTGGAAATGAGAAACAAATTTCCTTATTTTTATTCTGGTCAAATTTTTTTAGTTTTAGACCATTTTTCAAATTTTGACAAATTTTTTAATTTTTAACAAATTATTTCAAAATTTGGATAAACTTTTCCTTAACCCGTGATGAGCACAGGAAAAAAAAGTTCCGCCAAGGCCCGACACCTATATATACGGTGACTGTTAACCGGCCTAGTTACAGAAAAGCCCAGGTAGTTTAGAGTTTATTTTTTTCGATAAGGTGAAGTTTAAACGATATATTTTTTGCATCCGACATGTTGATATTCTAGAATTTTTATTTTAGTTGCTAGAATTTACTGATAAGAGCAAGGTACAGCATTTCAGGTATACAGCGTCACGTGGTGTTCACAAATCTATTTGGTATGGAATGGCATGCACACATGATTCTGACCTATTGTCATCCGTTTTTACTGATCTTGATTTATATATAATCAATCAAAAATTATTTTTAAATAGGTTATAAAATTTATGAATGAAAAAATTCACAATTTTTCATAAAAAAGTGGTTATTTTCCCCCATAAAAGAGATAGTATCCACTTCTGATGATTATTTCTTGGGGTCATATACTAATCAAAGTGAACTCTGTGGGACAATATTTAATTGCTCGAAGATAATTTATTTACATAATTAAAATGATTTTCGTGAAATACTAAAAATATGAAAATTTTGAAATATTCACTTTTTGAAAAAAAAATACTGTTCCTGTTATACAATTATCTTTGTTTTGAGTGTCAACCATGGACAAAAACTTCCCTAAAAACTGGCTATTTTCAAATTTTAATTTGGACGCAAAAGTCGCATTTAATTTTTTTAGAGGGTAAAAGATGGAAAAAAATCTCAAAAAATCAACCCTCCGGTAAAATTATGAACAAAATTTTCAAAAAAAAATAAGATCACTTTTTTGGAAATTCCTTCAAAATTCTTTTATAATGTATTCGAAGGAGACAATATTACGATGGGTTTTGTTGCCATTTTAGTGATTTTAAATATGCAGTCACCTATATATAGGTGTTGTGCTCACACGGGGTAAACTTTATAGTTTATTGTTTCAATTTTTTTATAAAATGTCGACAAATTTTTATCAAAAATGAAGAATGTTCTTTCATTGAAAGAAATTTTCAAAGAATTTTCTTCAAAATTTAGATTTTTTTCATGTTTATATTTGGTATTCGTTTTTTTTTGAGATATTTATCAAATTCGATAATATTTATTCCAACAATTTTGAGGGATTCTTATGAAAATTGAAAACTCTCATAGCTAATCTGAAAAATGTTATTACAAGAAATTAGAAGAAATTATTTCAAATAAAAAATACTTACAAATTTGTAGATTGAAATTTCAAAAATTGGCCCAATTCTAAATTAAAGGAATAGATAAATCTGAAGAAATTTGGTAGATTGTCAGTACAAATGTTTAAGTATTTTCGAAATTTGTGTGAGAATTTTTACAATTAGTTAAGAAATTTTTTATAAAATTGTTAGGACATTTATCAATTTTGTTTGAAAAAATTTTCATTCAATTTTGTCACAATTGGTAGGAATTGTCAAAATGCAGGAAAAAATTTCAAATTTTGGAGAAACTTTCAAATCAGAAAAACCAAAGATTTTACAATTAAAAATAATTCTGACTCTCTTATTAGAGAGTCTTTTTTCAATCGTTCGAATTCTTCACAGAGGACCGACTATTGCTGGCCTAATATCGCTGGAATTTTCCCCAAAAAAAGAACGCAATTTAAAACGATCATTATTTAAAATAGTTTCGTTGTCAAGATCACCAAAAGATTTATCGACGAATAGTTTCCGAGATTTTTCATAAACCAAATTACTATGTGAGCTTCCTGAATGAGTCATTTTAGTGAATGTTCCCAAATCTTACTATTATCTACTTTCATTTGATGAAGTTTCTAATTCAACATATCATTGGTGATTAACTTCGAACCCACTCGTGACACAATTCTATATAATTGAAAATTGTTCGACATATCGCATCTTGAGCACTTGCTGGCCTCTTAAGCAAACTTTTCAAAGCCAAAATTTAAAAATTAATTTTTGCTCTTGAGAAAACCGACTTATCGATTTGCGTTGTGAGATAGCTTTAATTGAGCGGAAAATAATATAAAAAATTGGTTTGACTCAGGATCATTGTTTCCAAAACTTTTTGGACAAAAACTGATAAATTATCAGTGATAATCCAACTATATCAACCATCTCAAAGAACTTTGAATTAAGGTCGATTCAGACCGATTATTTGTTAACTTAATTATTCACTAAGTATTTTGGCAAAATTGAAACTCAAAAAATCCGAATTCAGTTCAAAAACTTTGACAGAAAAGTGGCCGAAAAGGTTCATCAAGTATCGTGATAATCTGACGTGATATCCGACGTCTAATGTTTATTACTTAAGGAACAAAATATTTTTCCCATATTCCCGGTAAATTTTTAAACACCGCGATCCTTTATTTGATCGGAAGAGAACTCACTTTTCCACAGAAATTTCTTCAGCGAAAACATTATGAGTTTTTTGCTGGCATTTTCAGCTAGAAAATGAATCATTAATTTATTGAACTTTTTTAATCACAAATATCGCAAAGTATTGCCAGAAAAAAGTTTAAATGATTTTTTTTAAACTTCTTGGTTAAAATTTCAGATATCGTGTATTTAAAATTGCATGTTTTAGTTGTCGAAAACAGGATTTTCTCTGAGGTTTAAGTCAAGTTAACCTGGAACATAAATTTTTCCGCCTATTAGTAATAGTTATTTAACCTTCAGAAAGCTACTGGAATTATTAAACTTATTTTTGCTGTTGTTGAAAATTATAATTAATAACGCCAAAATATATTAATAAGGAGGGATAAGGCATAATCGGGATGTATCGTATTTTTCGGATCGGATCGTTTATTTTGCGATACGATCCGATCCAGTTTTGGAAATCACACCCCCCCCCCTCCTAGATACGATACGATCCAGGTTTTTTTTTCCCCAACGTTTTTTTTTTCCATATGCCGATCTCATGTGATAAGGTTATAAATAAGCAAAAGTAGACCAAGTCACTTGTGTACAGTGACAAAATAAACAAAACGTGTTGGCATCATTTTTTTCAGAAGATGAAATTTGACTTTTTAACTTCCCCCACTGATTTGTTTTTGTGCATTTTTTTCGAAAAAAATTGCTTCAAATTGTTTCTTGGGGTCATTAGTATCCGCTAAATGTTCAGCTTGAAACTCGCACGGGATTAAATTGACAAAGTTTTAGGAGAGTTTTGAGCCGTATTTTAACCACCACCGACCAGTTTCGGTGTCATTTTTCAGTTAAAATTTTTTGTATCTCACAATTTTTTGAGTCAACTAACGTATCCGCCTGAAATGTTAAGCTCGAAACTTTTCGGGCACGCGTTAAATTGACGATTTTAGAGAGTTTTGGGCCCTTATTAACCCCACCGATTCAGTTTTTGGGTTCCTTTTTCAGTAAATTTTTGTCCCAATTTTTTTTTGGGGTCAAGTTAGTGATCCGCGTAAATGTTAAACTCGGAAAACTCGCACGCGTCGAATTGACGGAATTTTAGAGAGTTGTTGAGCTTTTTAACCCCCAAACTGACCTGTTTTTTTGGTCATTTTTCAGGTTGATAATTTTTGTCCCAAAATTTTTCTGGGGGGTCAACTTAGAATCCGCATTAAATGTTTAGGCTCGATACTCGCACGCGTTTAAAGTGAACGAATTTTTAGAGAGTTTTTGAGCCCTTTTAACCCCCCGGACCAGGTTTTGGGGTCATTTTCGGGAAAATTTTTGGTCCCAAAATTTTGCTCTGGTTAACTTAGGTAGTCTCCTGAAAAGTTCAGCTCCTTTACTCACACGCGTAAAATGATCAATTTTTGAGGAGTTTTGAGCCATTTTAAACCCCCACGGGACCCGGTTTTGGGTCATTTTTCGGAAAAATTTTTATCCCAAAAATGTTTTTCTCGGGAGTAACTTATATATCCCCTAAAAAGTTCAGCTTGTAACTCCAACGCGTTAAAGTGTCCATTTTGGCATATTTCTCACGTGGGTTCCCTACGTATGGACCATACTCAGAAAAAAAAGAAAAAAATAAGATTTATTCTGATTTTTTCTGAGTTCTTTCTTGAGAATCTTTTCTAGTTCTTCAAAACTGAGTGATCTGAATAATATTTTTGGAGCCTTGTATGGCTTATAGTTCATCCGAGAATATGCTTCAAATTAGGAACCACCATACCCTTAATTGCTACGTACTATGCACTTAATTGTGTATAATCGTGTTACAAGAATATTTTCTTATAACTGATCATCAGTTACTGATATGCCTTCAAATTTAGTTAAACAGCCATGATCACCGCATGACCATAATATGGTCACCATATATATATGATTGTGAGATCAAGAAGTACTTATATAACATGGGATTTAAAATAAATACGAGCGCTACCCCTTAACGCCCACTCAGATATGAGTTTTAATCAGAAATAAAACTTGACTGGACTCCGTCATGAATGACGCCATTTTTCAAGATTTACTTTCCCAAATCTACATTTTTGAAGATTTGTTTGATTGCGTTCGGTAGCCTCCTAGCCTGGCCACATTTTTTTTAAGTTTTCTGATCATACTGAAATTTGAGTTAAAAGACAACAACAAAAATCAGAAAAAAATACGAAATTAACATTTATTGAGAATTTTTCTGAGTTATTTTCTTTGGAAAACATTCGACCAGAAAAACTCATAATATCAAAAAGCGTATTATTATCTTTTATTTTTGACTTTCAAAATTTCTTATTTCAAATCGTCTAAATATATTTTTAGATACTGAAACTTCTGAATGCGATGGTTGGGATGGTAAGACAAAAAAGTATGAAAACAAATATCATTTTAATTTTATTTTAAGTTGAATACACGTTCGTTACAGATTATATATCCTTGAGCGATGCACGGGCGCACTGTGCATCTATTGGTAAAACTGTAAGCACCCCACGAAATCAATGTGAATCTGATAAACTAAGAGAATTCACAAGTAAATATCATTCGCAATTTAATTTTGGTGGAACAAATGTCTATTGGTTGGACATAGAGACCCAAAATAACGAACACCCAAAAACTTATACACATGAAGGAAGGTGATCTAGTGAGATTCAGCGGGGAATTATTATTATTTATTTTCATACCTTAGATTGATCTATCATTGTTACTCAACTGCAAGGTAGCAAGTTACCATTTTTATATTAGATGATCTAATTTAGATTGACTTAGGATTTTTTTTGTTTTTAAATTAAAAAAAATTATTTCAAGGTCAAATTTTCATAACATAAGTTAGCCAGCTTTAAAAGATGTTTATCAAGAGATGGGGTACTTTTTTTTTGTCGGCAAACAGGAGTTAAAGCTTTTTCAATTTAGGCTCTCAACCACAATGACCGGTCAAAGTTGAATGACAATTTCAGGGTCATCGGATTCATCTGCAAATAACACAAAATAATTCTCGGGACCGACTATAAATGAACTAACAAGCAACTATGGTTCAATTATACTGAGCAGTCGCTATAAAGCAAAAACTGGTAAAACCTCAAGGTCAAATTTTGACTGTCAAAATTTAAAGTCATAATAATGAACTTGAGATTGACTAAAAAGTTTGATCAGTCTTTGCTCTCTAGCAACTTTAAAGTATAATTGACCCAAAGTTTCTAATAAGATCATCAAAAAGTCGAGCCCAATGATCTATTTTGTAATATTCTCAAAGGAATTTGATGACCTTAAAATTGACCTTCAACTTTGAAAGAAGAAAATCTTTCTTCTTAAAATAACTCAAAAAATTCTCTATAAGATTGGCTCAGGCCCATTGGGCTGATAAACTCGAAACCTATTTTTGACTTTTGAAATTTCTTATTTTCAATCGTTTTATTTTCTAGGTTATAAGTTATAACTCGAACAAAACTATGAGTTAAAACTTATAACTCATAGTTTTGTTCGAGTTCGACCTCTCAAAACACTTCAATAATTCAATTAATTTTTCCTCGAGTCCTCTCTCAATAACCATTTAAAGATGGTTCAGCAGTAACTTTTTTTGACTGGCAGCAAAAGTCGGCAGGAGATGCTTATGATGGAGATCATTATGGAGAAACAGCTACTGCAAATGGATGGACGTATCAAATGGGATTTCTAAATTGTGCAACACATGAGGTAGATTCACGATGGATCCAAGGCTGGTGCGAACAACGTTTTTCGCAAATTTCAAAGCATAGATTTGTTTGTGAATCAAGAACACCAGGTAAATTGAAAATTACTAACTACAGGGGAGGTCTCATATCGCTGGCCAAATATCGCCGAATTTGCGAATATCGCTGCAAAATTTTACGGAATTTCAGGATTTTTAGCTAAAACGGCCACAAAATATGAGGTTTTAATCATTAATTATTTTGATTGCGTTTGAATTGACGCCAAGTTTAGATGAATCTATCTCAAATCTACATTATAAATATTTGGTTTAAATAATTGCGTTCGGGTCCTACTATTTTACACGCATTTGGCGAATTAAATTCCCATATTCCAACTAAATCGCAATATCCTTAAATATCAACGAAAGTTTTGCAATATCGGTAAAAGTGCCAATGTTGCTGAAATTTTTTAGCAAAGTTTTTTCGGCAGATTATATTTGGGCGACCCCATGTAGTTGTGATCGAACGAAAACTAAACTTAACTATTTAGCAATAACACAACGACGACAATAACAGAAAAGACAACCACACCACATGGTTATTAAATTTTTTAAGACAGATAAATAATTTTTGAAATTAACTCAAATACCATCCGCATCTCTGGAAGTATTCAAAAAAAATTAATAATTTTTGGGTTTATGAAGAATGACATTGAACTTTTTCCAACTTGAACTCGAATGACCTTTACCCCCACCTGCACGAGATGTCCAACCTCCCCCCCCACCTGCACGAGAGTGTTTCAGAACACACACATAGTTAGGGAGCGCACCGGTAAACCTAACGAGAGAACTATAGTAGTTGATACAAATTCTTTGACCTCACGGGGGTTGTTGACCCAGAAAAAAACGATTTCGGGCACAAAAAAAAGTTTTGCCATCTAGTCGTCAGAAACTGACTTTTTAAAACGCCCATTTAGAGCACTAACTTCAATTTTGAGCATACAAAACTCCATTTACTTGATTTTGCAGAATTAGGGCCGTTGTCACGATAAAATTTGCTAC
>SCLH01000394.1:575480-590963 GCA_004367855.1 Oikopleura vanhoeffeni | reverse complement strand
TCTAGTACTGTTTTAACGGCCTTAAACAAAAAATTGCATCCAAATAATGCATTGCCGGTCTGATGAGAAATTTCTAGAACACCAAAATTCTTGAAATTAAAAATAAGAGGAACTATCGGGGGTCTGTTCCGATATTCCGCCGGCCAAAATGACACTTCCCAAGAATATTTCTGGTCTCTGAGTTCTGAAACACGCTCGTGCAGGTGGGGGTTAAGTCACTCCAACAAAATACCACCAGTTTATTCTAAATTTTCGAAATTTTCAGAAAAAAATCTTAAAAATAAAATTTGATTTGAGCCATGAAGGGTGCATGTAATTGATAAATCATAGTATTGTTCTTAGTGGAGGGATTCAAAGTCTCGAGAGGAAATTTGTACAGTACAATGCCCACAATTTTTGAAAATTACAAGGTGTCCGTTGAAATTTGTCCAATTGAAACAATAGAAGGTTGGACATCTGTACTTCACGTTGGTAAAGGACGAAATGAGGCGGTTGCTGGAGACAGAAATCCTGCAATATTTTTCTTGGGCACCAGCGGTACCACTACAATGCAAATCTCCACTCATGCGAATGGAAATCTTAATTACGTCGTAAACCTAATCATACCGATAAAACAATGGTCAACTGTTGTTATCCAACAAGAAAAGGAAAAGTTTCTATTTAGTTAAAGTTGTAACTTCCGGTNGGGTCGGTCAAACAATAATTATGATTAATTTTTTTTTGTAGATTGAGGGGTAACGCGGAGGCTGTATCTCGGGACTCAGAGTGATAGGAGCTAATTTAGTTGCATTGTTCATTTTCGTGGCTGGTTTGCTACCCAAATATAAAAAAATTTTCGATGTCAAAATTTCCAATTTTCTATATTTTCCAGTTTTATTTTCCTTACCGCACTGTATCTTTTGAAGTAATAACTTTTTTGCTCTAGTTTTGTTGCATTAGCACTCGTGAATTAGATCTTGACTGGCAATAATTTTTTTAAATTTCGAAACAAAAAAATTCCAAATATTTTCTTAGATCCAGAATTTGGGGTAACCGACGGAGGCTGTTTCTCGAGACTCAGAAGTGATAGAAGCTGATTTTAGCTGCATTCTATTTTTGTTACGGTTGCTTATAACTAACCTAAATGAATTTCGATTAAATTTTTCCGAATTTTGCTAATAATGGAATTTTTTCTACAGTATTTTTTCAGGTAATTAACTTTTTCTCGTGATCTAACTTCGACTTGACTATTTTTACAACTAATTTTTATTGTGTAACTTCTGACGAAAAATGTATTAAAATTTGATTTTACTCAAAAAAAGTTTTGGATTTTTGGTAGATCTACAAATGGCATTCTCAAAAGTTTCGGAAGCAGTTAGTTTTGGTAAAGTGGAGTCACAAGTACATTTTTGCGACGCTCCTTAAGGGGATTGTGGGTGCAGTAGTTATCTTCGACACGGTCGCAAATTCGGTATTTTTTAATTGCACCTGACCTTTCGATTCGGGAATCGTTTGCATTAAAAAACACCAATTATTTCTGGATATTTTTTCTTATAACATTGAATCGCTTGCTACTGAAATGCCGATAATGACAGTGATCAAAAAACATAACAATTAGTGGATCATTTTCACGGGATTCGACCAAAATAATTGGAAATTTTTGACCATATGCTAGAAATTTCCAAAAATATCGTTTCGACTTGCATAAAAAGAAAATAATTCTAGATATGGTATTATTTCAGAATACAAATCAACTCGCAAGAAAGTTAGTCTTAATGGTAAGTTTCAATATGTAGTTGTTCAGATTTTGCGCCTTTTCAATATTTCCATTTTAGCCTACAATGTATAATGGCGCGCATTATCAGCATGAATAGTGATTGCGAGAATATAAAAAAATTATTAAATTTCCTTGGTTCAAAAGTTTATAAGATGATAGAAAAGGATTTATGAAAGAGAAAGAAATCGCATGTACCGTCGTGAGGTATACTTTTTTTTTGTAAATAATCTACTTTTGCCTTATTTAACTTAGCAAAGGATTTAAAATAATTTTCGGCGATTAAGATGATTTATTTAAATATTCTTGGTTGCAATTGTGAGAATTTTTTTTCTGACCAATAATATCCGCATTATGTGATTTTTGGTAGGTGTATGACGGTATACTTCAATGAAAGATACCAGCAATTGTTTGTTGCATTTAAGTTGATGTGATAATATTTTCTAAAACTGAATCCATTTTTGACTTCTCAGCGTTACGGATTCACATTACAATTGGAAAAAAACGTTCACTCAATTCTCACAGAAGTTTTGGTTTAAAAGGGCTTATTTTTTCCCAGCAATTGCTGTGGCACCCATCCCCCTTAAGCTATTTAGCTACGGTGCACTGCAGGCCGTGTTTGTTTCCGATTTTTGCCAGGATATTTAATGGGTTCTTGGCGAACCGATTATTTTTGGTATTTTCATATTTATGACCAAAATTTCAAAAGAGTTTGGGCAGTTCCAAACTATCTCACCAAATGTTAGATATCTTTACTTAACACCTTCTGTATACTGTGGTTTGCGGTCTAAGACACCCTCTATAGACTATGGCAGAATATGGCCAAACTCACGCTTTGAGATTTTGGGCGTCCCTCAATAAGGACATATGGCAGAAATTCAAAGGGTCTTTTTTTTCAAATATCAAATTCACCTTTTCGTAAAATATGGGTGGAGCAAAAAAAAGGTCTTCAAAAATATTTTTGGAAAATAAGGACAATTGGCGAAAATCTCATGAAGAGCAAAAAAAAAAGGTCATCATATTTTTTCGGGAAATTCGGGTTTTCAAATAATTGATAAACTTTGGAATGGAGATAAGGACAATATGGCAAAATTGTTCTCTATTAAAATTCACATTCCCCTTTATATTTAAATTGTCTTTTTGTTCCCCAATTGTCTCTTTTTCATTAATTGTCGTTATATGTCCAAATTATTTTAATTTTTCAAGTTATCCTTATAAATCTCCAAATGACCTTATAAATTCAAAAATTGTTCTTACATTTTCAATTCCAGTTCAAAATATAAGGTAATTGAGAGAAATTATAAATAAAATTGGGAAATATTGAAGACCATTTCCAAATATAAGGACAATTCACGAAATAAGTAGATTTTTGGAAATATAGATAAAATTATTTATAAAAAAGGACAATACCAAGAAAAAAAGGAATTTTTATAATATATGGATACAGTGTAGTCTTTAATTTTGGGGAAATTATGTGTTTAAGTAAATTCGTACGATAATAGCTTAGGACATTTGAGAAAAATTTGCTCTTCACTTTTGAAAAGGGGTCTTTTCTATGAAATTTTCACTAGAAGGTTATTTTTTCTAAATTTTTCCAAGTTGTGCTAATATTCCGATTATCCTATTTCCTAAGTGTCCTTATATTTCCCGAATTGTCCTAAATTACCGAGTTTCCTAATTTCTCCTTGTCCCGTTATTTCTGAAATTGTCCTAATATAAGCTAATTTGTTTTCTTAGAAAATTGGGAATATAGGGCAATTTGTTAATTATAGGACATGTCGGTAGATATAAGGACATTTGGCTAATATAAAGACATCTGGGGATTTATAACGTGAATTAGAAAAAAAAGTATTAGGGCATTTGCAAATATAAGGACAATTTGGGAAATAAGGATTAATTTGGGGAATAAGGACATCTTGAACAATAATATCCTCTTGAAAAGTTTAAATACAAAATCGAAATTTTGATTGCTTCATTTTGTTATGAAATTTTTTACTAGAATTCAAAAATTAATTTGAAGATATATTCGTAATTTCATTTCACAATTTCGATTCAAATTATAATTTAAAACTAAACATCGCAAAATTAATTTGAGGAATTTTATTTCAACAATTCCAGATTTAATTTGTAAAGTTTAATTCAATTCTGAATTTGAATTTTCGAGTTGAATTTTATTTTGTGATGATATAGTCTATATCAGGGAACCCACGTGAGAAATGGTTTTGCTCTAACTTGGCCAGATTGACCGGTCTGGTGTTTATGAAATTTCAATTTTTTTCAAATTTTGGTCCACCAGTTTCCGATATCGTGGTTTTTCATCAATTTGCTCATTTCAAAAACATTTCGGAAAATAATTTTAGAAATACGCAGCTTTTGCAAGAAAAAGTTATATCTCGCAAAACTTAGAATCTCCTCTTCAATTGAATGTGCAAACTCGGGCTGGAATCGCCTGGAATATTTTTTTCATGAAGCTCGGTCATCATAATTCTCAATTTTTTGTCATTAGTTCCTCGAGTGGCGCGCCAGCGCGATCAGGCTGGCCGAGGATTTTTTATAGATGAGTCATCTAAGATGACATAAAATCCTGAACTTTGGGAGTATCCTTGTACCTAGATAGAAATTTTTGCAATAATTTTTTATTTTTAACTCGGGCGTGTACAACGTTTTTTGACTCACACTGCTGGCAAATGGCGATTTTCATGTATTTTTTGGACAAATACTTTGCTCCTATGGCGGATCGATCGGTCTTTTGTTGAATTTTTGCGGTAATGAACTCTTAACTGGTTCAGAGTACATTCATTTGACCTCGAAAATGGTCATTTATCTTGAAAGGAGTATCTTGATGCCAAATGGTTTTAAGAAATTATGAACGATGCCGTGAATGACCTTTAATGAGTATCCGACGGAGGCTGTATCTCTAGACTCAGAAGTGTCAGGAAGCTTGTTTTGCTGCCTTCTCTTTTTTGACTGGGTTCGCTTCACAATGTACAAAAATAATTGATAAAAACAATTTCCATTTTTCATAGTAAATTTTCTTAATAAACCTCTTAAGGGGTTGTATAGGCAGTCCTATTCTATTGAACTGAAGTGCTGTCAACTTATTTTACGATTTCTGATCTCAACTGGCCTGTTTAGTTATATGATTTCAAAATTGTGAAATTTTCAGAAACATGATTGTTGCGAATCTTTTGGTACCACTGAAATTTTACGATGACCTTGACCTCAAAAAATAATTTCAACTGTGGATCCTGGGAGTTAAGGTCAAAATTTCAACGTCGGGCGATATCTTTTATTCTATTGCCTCGAATGTTCTGTTGCTAAAAAAATGAATTCATAATACAAACGAAACAAATACGACTTTCATGGCAATTTTTTTTGTTATAAAATATACATTTCTGTGAGAAAATCAAATTGTTTTGAAATAAGGTGAAAAAAATACGCTTTCAAAAAAATTTTGCTCGCGTCAACTCATTTACCTGTTGGTCGAACTGTTCGTGTCGACTCGAACATGTATGAAAAAGTTGGAGTAAATTTGTTCCAGCAGATAACGAACTACTTATTTGAGGTTTTTATAGGATTTTTAAGAAGGAATAAAAAGTTATGAGCCTTCCGAAAGCTCTATACACAGCCTAAAGTTAAAACTTCTTTTTGTTGCATTATTTCACTATGAATTGACCTTGAATTAAATTTTAAGTTTTCGAAAAAAAAATTCTAATTGTTTGTCTTAGATTCAGAATTGAGGTATACGAGAGACCATATGTATTTTTTTATTTCACATTAGTGATAGGGAGCCGATTTAATTGCTTTCAATTCTCCCGTGCCGTTTAATTGTACAAATAATAAAAAATAGGTATTTGGGGAAAAAGGGTCGATTTAAGATTTTAATTAAGGGGGTAACCGACGGGTTTTACTGATTTCAAACGTTAGTCCTGAGCTAACCGCATTCGTATTGAGTTCAAACTTTCGGATATCTCGAGATATAAGTTGCATTGTTTTAAAAAATGGTGTCAAGTTTTTTGTATGACCGACGCGGTTACAGGCTATCGTATACCGGTTCCAAAAAGTACTTTTTTCCATTTTTTGATACACTTTAATCTAGCTCCTGGATTTCAAAATTTCTTTTTTTAGTATAACTTAATTTTGGGCTTAACAGCCGTTAAAGCCTGATTTTCAATTTCTGTTATTTAGAGAAATTTCCAATAAATGGGTGGTTTTTGCACATGTGTCGCTTGGTACTTTTCATTTAGTCGCTTCTTTCACATCATGAATTTTTTTTTAGAAAGCACTTTTAAGTGTGCAACGCGAGGAGGTACAAAAGTTTTTTTTTTTTTCTCTTAGCTTTTTAGAGGCACTCAAGTTTATTTACCCTCAAAGTCGTCAAAATAGGAGTTTGAAGAAAAATTCCAAACTTTTTTCGAGTAAAAATCATATATTTTGATACTTTTTGTCAGTAGTTGCACAATAAATTAGTTGTAAATAGTCGGATTCCAATGTCTAGTCACGAAACAAAGTTTTTTACCTGAAAATACTCTAGAAAATTTCTTTTTATGCAATTCGAAAAAATTTCATCGAAATTCATCTTTTTTTTAGGTTTTTTAAGCAACCGTTCACAAAAATAGAAATGCAGCTAAAATCAGCTTTCTTCACTTCTGGGTCGAGAATTTTTATCAAAATGATTATTCTTGAAACATTTTCAAAAATTTTTGCAACTTTAGGGTTTTTTTATGTGTATATTGGTATTCGAATTTTTTTTGAAGATTCTTATATGCAATTTCGATATCTTTATCCCCAAAATTTTGAGGTTTCTTATAAAATTGAAAACTCTTTAGCTAATCTGAAAAAGAGTTCTTACAAGAAATTAGAAGAATTTTTTTCAAAATAAAAATTCTTACAAATTTGTAGACTAAAATTTTCAAAAATTTGCAAATTCTAAACAAAATAGATAAATTTGAAAGAAAATTGGTAGATTTTAGTAAAAATGTTAAGTATTTTTTTAAATTTGTTGAGAATTCTGAAATTAGTTAAGAATTTGCTAAAATTGTCAAATCTCGGAAAAATTTTCAAATTTTGGAGAAACTTTCAAAATTAGAAAAAACAAAAATTAACAATAAAAATAATTCTGACTCTCTTAAAGAGAGTCTTTTTTCAATTGTCGAATTCATCACAGAGGACCGATATTACTGGCCTTATATCGCTGAATTTGCCCAAAAAAAAACTACGCAATTTAACGATCATTATTTAAAATAGTTTCGTTGTCAAGACTACCAAAAACATTATATCGCCGATTAGTTACCGAGATTTTTTTAACAAATTACTTTGTGAGCGTCCTGAATGACATCATTTTAAGGTTGAATATCGCAAATTTACTATTATCTACTTTCATTTGATGGCATTTGTTGAAGTTTCTAATTCAACATATCATGGTGATTAAATCGAACCCACTCTGACACTATTTATAAAATTAAATTGGTTTGACTCACATCATTGTTTCCAAAATTTTTGACAAAAACTGATAATCAAACTATATATCAAACTATATATAATCGATATCATTAATCTCAAAGAATTTTAATTAAGGTCGGATTCAGACCGTTATTTGTTAACTTAATTATTCAAAGTATTTTTGCAAGTTTGAGGCTCAAAAAACCGAATTAAATCAAAAATTTGACTAGAAAAATGGCCGAAAAGGTCCATCAAGAATCGTGATAATCATGACGTGATATCCGACGTCTACCTGTTTATCACTTTTAGAGAACAAAAATATTTTTCCCCATATCCCGGTTAATTAACACACGATTCTTTATTTGATCGGAAGAGAACTCACTTTTCCACAGAAATGTCTTCAGCGAAACATTTTGAGTTTTTTGTGGCATTCAGCTAAAAAATGAATCATCAATTAATTGAACTTTCTAATACAAATATCGCAAATATGCCAGAAAAAAGTTTTAATTAATTTTTTAAACTTCTTGGTAGAATTTCAGATATAGTTGTATTACAAATTTGCATGTTTTATTGTCGAAAACAGGATTTTATCTTGAGGTTTAATCAAGTTAACCTGGAAAATAATTCTTACGCCTATTAGTAATAGGCTATTAACCTTCAGAAAGCTACTGAAATTATTAACTTATTTTTGCTGTTGTTGAAAATTATATTAATAAAGCAAAATTGTATTAATAAGGCAGGGATCGGCATAATTGGATCGTATCGTATTTTTCGGATCGGATCGTTTTTTGCGATACGATCCGATCTAGTTTTTGAATCACCCCCCCTAGATACGATACGAGCCAGTTTCACTTTTTCATATGCCGATCTCTGTAATAAGGTTTAAAAAATAAGCAAAAGAAGACAAGTCACTTGTCACAAGTGACAAAATAAAAAACGTGCTTGCATCATTTTTCAGACGATTAATTTTGAGCTTTTTAACTCCCACTGATTTGTTTTTGGGCATTTTTTCGAAAAAAATGTGTTAAAAATTTTTTCTTGGGCCAACTTAGTATCCGCTTAAATGTTCAGCTTGAAACTCGCACGGGTTAAATTGACGAATTTTAGAGAGTTTTGAGCCTTTTTAACCCCCACGGTCCGGTTTTGGGTCATTTTTCGGGAAAATTTTTGTCCCAAAATTTTTCTCGGGGTCAACTTAGTATCCCCTAAAAAGTTCCGCTCTTAACTCCAACGCGTTAAAGTGTCCATTTTGGCATATTTCTCACGGTGGGTTCCCTATCTATATCATATAGATATTAAAGAAACAACTCCCAAAAAATATTTTTGTTGAATTATAAACTATGGCCAAATTATTTACCGTTCTCGCGCAAGGGCAAAAAACATTTTCTCATTTTAGACACTTCAGAAAAATTTCAATATCTTTTCGAAAATTTATTGTCAAAAAATGTTTTATGTTAAAAATATTTTCCCATAATATGGCAAAATTTAAATCGTTATTTGGGCTGAAAAATAATGGAAACTGTTTTTTGCTCTTTGATCAAATTTTCGAAAAAACAGGTGTTTTATCGATGTTTTTCGAAGAACAGGTGTGTTATCAAAAATATTGCCATATATTAGCCTACTGTGATGGGCGTCTATAAGGACAATTTGGGGAAGTTAGTTTCTATGATATAAACCTCATATTGGGTGGGCGTTTAAGGGTAGCGGTCGTAGTGATTTTAAATCCCAGGTTATATGAAAATGATCCTTAGTGTGGATCTCTGTCCACGCCTACTTGTGACGCCTGGCCAGCCATTCAGAGACAGCCATTCAGAGCGCCATTCAGAACGTCACTACCTACACTACAGTAGGCGTAGACAGAGATCCAACACTAGGGAATCATTTTCGATATAAATACTCTGGATTCACAAAATCATATGGTCATGCGTGACCATGCTGTTTAAATCGAGCGGATTCAATTATCAACATATATGTTTTACTTGTTAATATTGTAATTCTAATAATTGCTACAATTTGGGAAAAAAATTTAAAGGCATCAGTAACTGATGATCATTTATAAGAAAATATCTCTTGTACCACGATAACACAATTAAGTGCATTAGTATACCAATTAAGGTATGAGGTTCCTAATTTGATATTCCCGGATGAAAATAAGCCATACAAGGCTTCAAGAAATATTCAGATCAGCCAGTTGAGAACTAGAAAAGATTCTCAGAAGAACTCAGAAAAAATAGAATAAAACTTTTTTTTTCTTTTTTTCCAAATTATACTGTATTCTGAAATTTAATTTAGAGAAGTAGTAATTTAAAGAGCGAAAAACCTTGAAATAAGGTGGTTTTGGCAGTTCTAGCCCGAAATTAAAAAATGTTATCCTGATAACTAATCCCCTTAAAAATAATTTTTGTAATTAATTGCGAGAATTATTGTTTCCGTGTCATGCCAAGTTTGAGTGAAAATCGTATGCGAGCTCTAGGAAAGAAAGATTTGAAGTTTTATAAGGCGTTCTAGAACTCGTCGCAAGGTCGTCACCAGGATGAGCCAAAAGTATTCTGATAAATTAATTTTGTAGATTTAGGATAGATCTACTAAATGACTATGCTTGGAAGTTTTGAAGCAGTTTTTATTCCGATAAAGGGAGTACAAAGTACATTTTATGACTCTTTAGTTTCCAAACATTGAAATTCCGATTTTTGGCGTTCTACTATTTGGCCTTTTCTTGCCGACTCATTTGAAGGCATTTTGATAAACATGCGTAGGCGAAAGACTGAAAATAAAAATTGATTTCGGCCACACTCAGTAAAATTTTTGGATGTTTTTTAACTCCCGTAGTGGCCGACAATCTCTGGACCGTAGTGTCTTTGCGCATCGATGGCGCAGCGCTTGAATTGAGCATTATAACCGAACATTCATTATAACATATATTTTTTGAATGATAATCATATTATTCAAAAAATTCTCTACAGTCCTATAAAACACAATTTGTTAAAAAAGTTAATAAAGTCATCAAATTTGAAGAAGAAATTAAAATTCTCTTCATTTTTGCCGATTCTCAAGAACCAAGTGCATAAATAACACGAATTTAGGTTAATTGACATTTTCATATTCAAATATTAAACCGCCACCAATTTGGGTATTGCATCTGCAAAAAAAATGGAATGTTTCATCACCATTCTCATGTAAATATTATTCTTTAAAACTATGGATTATCTCGCGGATGAAAAAATTTATCAATCTATCTTCTTTTCTTTCGCCTACGCATATTATGTTTAGAGACCAATTTTAAAATGCATTAAAAGTCTTAGAAATTCCTGCGATTCTTTGAAGGGGTCTTCCACGTGATTTGAGTAATTTTGAAAGAAAGGCATATTACAGTAATTTGAAAAGTACCAAATTACGTCAAAAAAATTCCAGGGTCAACTTCAAGTGTTTTAAGACATTTTTCTCATTACATCAAAGTCCGAAATAAAATCACGTGACGAAATAATTCAAAAATAAGGTTTGAAATATGTCATAGGTTGAATCCTATTTTTCGAAAATAAGATCACGTGACGTGTTTGAAAATATAATTATGTTCAAAACTCTTGAATTAGGTGTATATTGGCCAAAAAATTTTCCGGCGTAATTTGATCACTATTTGTTTACTTCATCAAAACCTTATTTCCTAATTTGAGTCACGTGATCGTTTTTGGTCTTTGGTGTTATGAGGAAAAGTCTTAAAAACTTCTAAAGAACCACTTCACTTCTTTCAAAAATTGATTTAAGTAATTTTGAAAAAAAACAGTACTATTTGGCCAACCTTATTCCTTGAATATACAGTCACGTGATCACTTTGGGACTATGGTGAATGGGAAAAAAGTCTTGGATTTTTTTTCCGGTCCCGCTCAAAGGCTTTTTTTTAATGATTAAATTTTTTTGCAAAAAATAAGTACTGTAATACAGAAAAATTTTCGAAAAAAACGCACAAACGTAAATTATTAAAATAGTCGATCGATCACTTGTAAATTTCCATTCATACATGATTAAGGGTCCTAAATGCGATTAAAGGCCCTTGCGCCATCGATGGCGCAAAAGACACTACGGGAGTTAATCATCTGAGCTCTCCAGGCAATTATGAGCAAGTTGAGTAATTTGACCACTTTTTAACCTCCTTAGATAACTTTTATTTAACCGTTGAATTAAAAATTCTGACCACTCGGAAGTTACACTGATTGCTTTCAAGTTTTTCAGTTCATTCTTTGAATTATAAAACTTTTTCTTTATCTTTTTTATTTTAGAAAATTAAATAAACCTTTGTTGTTAGTGTGCTTGTTGTAGTTGTAGTTTATTGTAGTTGTAGTTGTAGTTGTAGTTTAGTTATGTTGTAGTTGGTAGTTGTAGTTGTAGTTGTAGTTGTCTTGTAGTTGTAGTTGTTAGTTGTAGTTGTAGTGTAGTATGTTTGTAGTTTTGTAGTTGCTAAATAGTAGAGTCAATCCGATAACGTACAAAAAAGTACGACATGAATCAATAGTTTGAAACGCGCTAGCTTCAAGCCGTGTGGCTCTGACGGTCAAATGACTAAAATTCATAGTTTTTGAAGCCTGCTCATTGGCCAGACGAGGGTCCCTTGAGTTAGGTGTTTAAAACTTTTTGAATAATGTACCCCTGGAGAAAACTCTTGTTTCGAGTAAGCTTATTTTATTTTTGATACCGTTATTAAACTCCCATTGACCCCATTAAGGGGTGGTCGTCGATTTTAAGGGTTTTTAATAGCCAATTGTCGCAAAAGACAAATCGTCGGACTAACTTTTACCTCTCTTTGATATATTTAAAACAAAAATCTTGCATCCTAAAAAACAATCCAAATTAACGGATAGCTCGTCCAATCAAGAAAGGTGCTTACAGAAATGACGGAATTATTTTTCAAAATGTATCTCTCCCTGAGTTTTCAAGGTTTAACAATGATTCATGTTTAAATTAAACCGGACAGAACGTGAGCAGACCGCCAAGTTGAGTTTTGGAAAAATTCTTTCATTTGGCTTCAGAATCACCAAAAAACTGTATTTTGCTCTAGTTAACATATGGTCAAAATACTGTTTTTGGTGATTCTGAAGCCAAATCAAAAGATTTTTCCAAAAAACTCACCTTGGCGGCTGCTCACGTTCTGTCCGGTTAATTTAAAACATGAATCATTTTTAACTTTGAAAACTCAGGAGGAGATACATTTTGAAAATTTTCTTTTTGTCAAAATGTATCTCCTCCCTGAGTTTTCAAGGTTCAACCAATGATTCATGTTTTAAATTAACCGGACAGAACGTGAGCAGACCGCCAAGGTGAGTTTTTGGAAAATTCTTCGATTTGGCTTCAGAATCACCAAAACAGTATTTTGACCCTATGTTAACTAGAAGCAAAATACAGTTGTTTTGGTGATTCTGAAGCCAAATCAAAGAATTTTCCAAAAACTAACCTTGGCGGTCTGCTCACGTTCTGTCCGGTTAATTTAAAACATGAATCATTGTTAACCTTGAAAACCAGGAGGAGTACATTTTGAAAAAAATAATTCCCTCACTTTGTTAGCACGTTTCTGATGGACGAGCCATCCGTTGATTGGATTGTTTTTAGGATGCAAGATTTTTGTTAAATATATCAAAGAAAGGTAAAAGTTGGTCCAACGATTTGTACTTGTGCGACAATTGGCTATCGAAACCCCTTAAATGCGAGCGACCACCCCCTTAAACCATTATTTTTGAAAAATATCAAAACCAAAAATAAAATCCTGTGCGTAACAGACCACAAAAATATTCTTTACAGAGATGAGTCAATAAAATCGGTACCCATTTTTTTACTTTCAAACTTTATTATTTCAAATCGCTATAGAGTGTAACGTTACTCAATCAAATAGTTCGAAAATACGAAAGTATCGTAGAACCTCATTCTTATTTCGGCGTCGTAGGGAAATTATAAAACAATTTATATATCTAATTAACGTTATAGTTCAAATGTTATAGGCTTCAACTCACACAAATCGCATACTGTAACAGTGGTACCAGAAGTGGAGGAACGAACACACGCAACTTGCGTGACGCAAGGATACCCCATTTGAAACATGCTAACCTGATTAGAATCAAAAAGCCCAGTAGCTTATTTTTTAAAGGGTCATGGTCCATGACTCATGGACTGGAGATTAAAAACGGCTTCTAATTAAGCCTAAGTTAATAATTAAAAAATAAGTTCTAATTTTCAAAACCAGTTATTGCAAACCTGAGCATTTATTGCAAGAAGCTTCACACCTTGCCCAACCTTTATATCGTCACAAGCCAGCCCCAAAAGCATAATCTGCACAATCATCGTACAAGTCCACGCATCCTGAAAATTAATTAAATATTTATACGATAATAATTAAAATCTTTTTTGCATTTAGAAAACTAAAATATCTGTTGAGTTTCGATTATTTCAATCTTTTCGAAACATAATAAAGAATTGAGAAATTTCTCAATTTCTTATTATGTTCGAAAATGATTGAAATAAATCGAAAGCTCAACAGATTTTTAGTTTTTTTTAAATGCAAAAAAAAAATTAACGTCAGAAATTGTCGAGTTGTTATCGCGCAACTCACTGAGTGTAGCATTGTGCACATTAAAAGAATGTCTTGTATATAAACAAAAGAATTTTAATAGAAATTTTAAACTTCATATTAAAATTGTATTTTTTCTAACAGTTTTCGATTTTACGTTGATTATCTTCAGAGGTGAGAACAAAAATAATTTTAGTCCCGCAGAAAGTTTCGATCGAAAACGTAAAAAATACAATTTTTATATGAGTTTCTAAATAACCAATGCCTCAACACAACAAACAAAATTAATAGGAAATGGTCCAAAATAACCAAAATAGAGAAAGCAGCTTTTCACAGATAAAAAAATTTGACGCATCAATTTGCGTTTTAATCTCAAAAATGTCCTGACTATCAAAAACATATTGCGCCTAATAAATCTGAAATTTCATCGGAGTGCCAAATGGGCCATTTGAAATGGCCCTATACCGTGTTCTGAATTTCACAATAGTTTAGAAATAAAATCGCGCAACCCTCCAATCAGTTGACATCTAGCAAACCGCAATAGATACCAGAAAATCAAATATTGATTTCTTACTGATATTTATGGAAAATTCAATAAAAACACTGAGGTAACAAATTATTGGACTTGATTTGCGGAAAATTTTCCAAAATAGTTCTACAAAGGCGACAAAAATGACAAAATAAAAACTTTATGTTTTGTCAAAGTGGTTTAGAAACTATGAAGGAATTATGAAAAAACGAAAGTGCTGTTCCTATTCTTTTTATCTAAAGAATTTTAATAAAAAATAAAGAAAAAAAATTTTGGACTAAAAATGCGGAATTTAAAAAATTTTACGAATTCAAAAATAAAAATCGAGCCCTTAAAACTTTACAAAAATAATAAATGATATTTTCTTTGCAGAAAATATAAAATTGGCTAAGCTAACGATGATACAGCATTAGAAAATAAACTAGCTTATAATTTTTCGTTATTTTATATGGACTAGCGATCTGTCGAGCTATGGCATGCCATGGCCCCCCGTTCGGATAAACGTTCCCCGCGATTATAATTCATTTTAATGTACCATAAAAATGCATCCAAAATCGAAAGTGTATCCGTCGCGAAGTTTTTTTCTATTTCACCTCGGTTTTTTGGAGTTCACAAACAAATCTGTCTTTCTTATTTGTCATAAACGTTTTTCACACCATTCTTGAATCCATCTTCCTTAACTCACATATGATGCACATTCAAAATCCCATTCTACTTCCATCCATTTCAGTAGCTGTTTCTCCATAATGATCTCCGTCATTTCATTCCTGCCGATTTTTGCTGCAGTCAAAAAAATCAACTTTTTGAAACCATCTTTGAGCGGGTAATTAAGAGAAGACTCCTAAAAAAGTCAGGTCTGACAAATATTTCCAGAGCTCAGGAAAGCATATTGATTTCTGTAAATGACTTTTATGATCATAACTTGATTAACAATTCCATAATTGAGTTAAAATTATATTTTTGTACTATTGGTGTGGAATTCACTTTAAACATTAGCTTTTTATTTTAGGTGACAAACCGACAAAATAAGGCCGCTGAACTCATCAACATTGATACCTTAGTGAATAAAGGTTAGTATTCAGCGCCCTAATTGGTCAAGCTTGATCCGTAAATCTAGAGTACTAGAAATGAAATAGCTGGTTTTTCCGCTCCCGGTACTTAAGTTTTTCGGTCAAATTGAGCACAATGTATCTAGTTAATAATAAGTTT
>SCLH01000394.1:556884-575459 GCA_004367855.1 Oikopleura vanhoeffeni | reverse complement strand
AAGTCAAAAGTAATATGTTCCAGAGATTACAACTACTATTCCTGAGATTTTCTATAAGATTGTTATGCAAGAATAAAAATTATGAGCCTTCGAAAAAGCCTTTCCAGCCTATACAACCCCCTTAAGATAAGCTGTTTTATCGGTACTAAACAAATTTCTAGAACGACAAATAACCGAGGTTTTTACAATATTAACTTTAAAATCTATCTCCTTCGAGTATACATTTGCAAATGGCTCAAAATTTTTGCTGCACTTGAGTAATCTTCAGAGCATTCCTAAGAGATTTAGATGCTTTTTTTCAATTCTGGTTAAGTAGTTGTGGGTTTTTGACCCCTTTATAGAATAATTTTGATAAAGTTAATATCGTTATGACTAAAATTGACAAGAATCACATCGGTGGCAATTAGTTTTTTCAAAAAACAATCAGCAAATCTGGTTTCGAAATTTACGATATTTTTTGCTTCTAACCCGCATAACAAACGGTATCACCATATATGACATTTTTTATTGGTGATGGACCGCCTAAAACGATGCATGACATTAAAATTATTCGAATGTCTTTAATCGGAATTCTTGAAATTCCAATTATTTTTAAGCCAAATGTAAACCTTAATTATCGATTTACGCCTGATTGATTACAAAATTGTGCTGTAGCAGTTTGATCGGTAACTACTTCAATGTGTACTTGTTCCTCAAATTTTTTCGAACTTTCATTCCGGTTCATTTCCATCAATTTTCAAAATTAATCAATCGGAATTCCTTTTCACACGTATTACCGCCATTATATTTATCTACCTTAGTTCAAAATCGGCTTATTCTAAACATTCGTCTAAAAAGGAGTTAATAGTTCGAAGGAATGGGTTTAAGATCTAGAATAAAAAGATCAAAACTGAAAATCTTCTCATCACTATTTCTTGTTCTCATTTATTCGCTTACTTTGTGTAAATTTTGAGACGCTTGTATGTGGGTCTAAAAAAATAATTTAAAAAAAACCGTGATTAGCTGCTTCTAGAATAGATTCGCCACTGGTGTGTATTTAACAAGTTACTTGAGATGTGTAGATCGTTTAAACGAGGTATAATCTACAACGAGTATCCTCAGATTTATCACAAACTGCCCTAGAATGTTCTGAGCGTAGTTGAAAGGTACGCAAAAAGCGCACCTACCCCCTTAAGTATCCCCGGTCCCTAATTGACATATTCTCGATAAAATATTAGCCAAACACTGCTTTCCAAGGATATTATTCAGATTAGCCAGTTATGTAAACTAGCTTCAGCTTGCTCCTAAATGTGCCAAAACTTTTTTGTATGCTACACTCCTACACATAGCGAAACAAGAAGAACATAACGCAAAACGGAAAAATCTATCCGCCCAGTTTTATTATGAAAAAAACCTTAATTTTAATAACACCTGTTATAATTACTATTCAAACTTACAGTGCGTTTTCTGTCGATTAATGCTATATTTTTCTAGAACATGCAAAAAACCACGTTTTTGGACATTACGCATCGAAAAATCTATCTGCCCTTCCCAGTTAATTTGCAACCATAGCTCAAATATTTTGCAAAGCTAGTTTAAAACAAATAGAACATATACAGTCGGCGTTTTTGCAATTTCGACAAGAAAGTGAAATATGAAATTCAAGGTCAAGTGAAAAATTTCCGGAAAAAAAATTGTGCGTCGATTTTCGACAGTAGCTCAAAAGAAGCTGGAAAACATGAAATAAAGTTGGCTTACGTCAACCCGATATTGCAAGTTTTAGGGCCAAATTACACAACGTTATTTTGAACATAATTTTGAGAAAATACTTAGAAAAAAAGCGAAAAACGCAAAAATTTTCAAAAAATTTTGTTGTGTCATTCGGTTGTTTTCATGCGTTAAAAACATAAACAAGTGATTGGACATTTTTATACATAAATAACTGCAGAAAATGTAGGAACCGGGATACCCTGCCACCCCCTTAAAGTTCGAAATCTAATTTTCAAGGTCACCGTGAAAAATTGCCGAAAAATGTAATTCGATTTTTTCGAAAAAGGCTTAAAAGAAAGCCAGTGAAATACCCATCAGAAAGTGGGCTTACTTCAGATTGATATTTTGAAGTTTAAGGTTGAAATGAAGCAAACGTAATTTTCCAACTTCATTTTAAGAAGAAAAAACTTTAGATAAAATATAAAAAAAAATTTGATGCTTTGGTTGTAGCATACTATGTTATCACCCCCCATTAATTTGGAGCATTTTGAATGCATCTAGGCCTTTATAAATCAAAGTCCCTTACCCCCTTTTGCAATGCATTTTCCGTGATTTCATCGTTTACTTAATCGAAAAATTGTCTTCTTCTGGTAATTCTGAGCAATTTCATACGGACTAATTTCCGTTCACGTCATTTTTCTTTCCCAAAACCCCTTGGTTTTTTTTTGAACAAAATATATCACCGCATATTTTTCCCAAGTTTCACATGCAAAAAACATTTCTCGCTAGCGTGTCTGTTCTCCTAGCTAAAAAGTTTTGCAATACCACCTTTGCATTTACGAAAAACTTAAAAAAACAGCATAATCAGCGAGACCCCACACCCTTATGCATTCACAGCCCATATTCGAATTAGATGAAGATCTTTTAGAATGAAGTTACTTTAAATACCATAAATCTTTAACAATTCCTCATTTATATTAAAAAACCTAGATATGTTAACATGGAATATTTTTTGCCTAATTTTCATGCCAAAATACCACCCCATTTATGAATACGAATACCCACCTTCTTTAAACGTCCTGACACCTATGATGAGAAACTTCAGACGTTGAGAAACTGTCAGGTGTTTGTTGTCCAGACGTTGATAAGGTGTTGTATATGAATCCACCAAAAAAAACAATAATAATTGCAGGATTCGTTTATTCTGAAAACTTTTATTATTTTTTTTTGTAAACTGAAAACGAACGACAGAATCTTTATACAGAAATGACCGATGTTTAACTCCCATAGTCCATGTTGCCAAAAAATTTAATGAGCGGAGTGAAAAGAGAGCAAGGTCGCCAGATAAGAATCATTATTCTCAATATAATCTCGAAAATATGGAACTGGGAAATTTATCGTTATTTTTTTGCGAATTGCTATTTATTTTGTTTAATTGTCTGGGTTTTGAGACAAGATTATTAAAAGCTACGAAAAATAACAGCGTTATTGAATTGACAATTTATAATGCCAGAAAATAGAATATTTTATCCGGAAAGTGCTCAATTAGTTTTTGCAGCTTCTAGAAAACGAAAATCTAGCATGAAACCGATATGAATAACATTAGAAACGCTGTTTTGAAATATTTTTAATGAGATATCTATAATGGCCCCTCAACAGCGTTTATGAAAATTATTACAGATTTTCAACAATCCCTATCGTTTAGATAGAAAATGTATGCCTAAAAAACGTCTGATGTATAACTTTAAGCAGTTGGTTTAAGGACGCAATTTTGACGACCCTTTTACAAAAACATTGAAAATGACCACTATTATTATTGCAATATAACTTAATACAAAAAATCTAGAAAATGAGGCATTTATATTTTTGTGAACTTTTATCATTGAAAATGCGAGCTTGAAAAACGGGTGCCAAAATGGCGTCATTTTAACCTTCATAACAGCATCAAAAATTTGATCAATTAATATGTAGTTTTTTTGTTGAATTTCAGTGTGGAGTTCTAAAAGTATATCCTTTAAAAACTCTTGTATTCTAGATCTAATTAAATTCATGAAGTGTAGCTCTTCTGCCAAAATTTATGCATAACTTCTATGCTCAGACATGTTTAAAAATAATTGTTGACAACTAAAACCTGATTCTTCTGCCAAAAAATTTGAACGATCATTGCGCTTCTAGTGCCAATTCTAAGACACAGTGCGAAAATATACTCGAGATTACACAAGCAGAATTTTGTTCACTAAGAAGCTCAGTCTTGTTGAGATCGGTATCTAAGATACCTCGAAGTCGAGTTTGACAGTCAGAATCGGCACATCCGATCATTCCGTGATATTTTGTGTCATAGAATTTGTTGTATTGCAACGGAGAGCCGGAATTAGCCAGAAATTTCGTTTCGAAAAACCACTCTCGTTTTTTATGAAATTAGCTTTCAGGGGGCTTCCATAAAAAGAATCGCAAAAAGATATTCATAAAAAAAACTATGCACCCCAATTGAATTATATTCAAACAATAAATTTTGAGCACTAGAAGGCCACACGCGGCTTGAAATATTTGCCAGTGTTAAATGTAGACAGTCATTTTACAAAATTCGAGCGGAACAAAACTCTCAAAATCCCATACTTAGGGAGAATTCCTGGAGAATTTTGGCCCCCTATCCATCCTTAAAGGGCAGTTAAACAGACAATAGCGCGAAAGGGAGAGAAATATTTTTTTGTTTAATAATTGTATTCCTTCAGAGTACCATTTCAGAATTTATTTTGTTCCAATTCGATCGGAGGTCTATTGTTTCGTCAGTCTGTGCATGGCGTAGATCTTTGCTCTCCCCATTGCAGCATTAATCAGCTAGTTGACCGGAAAATGATTCGACCTAATTAAATAAATAACAATTTGTGGTCAAATGACAAAAGCTTTATTTGAATCGTTTTAAATTTCAAGTGAAAAGCAAAATCATTGCGATTCCGCACGTAAGAAATTATTTAGATTTAACAGTATGACTAGGGTTCGGACTGGGAAAATTTGGACTTTTAAACAAGATGAATTAATAAAAACAAAATAAAAGAATTTAGGTAGCATTTTAAAACAAAAAAATTATGAATTTTTTTTGGGAAATTTTGCGGGATTTTAAGTTAAAAACCAAATTTGAATTTTCCTCAATCGCCCTAAAATTTGATTTGATTGTAATCGGAACCCCCACAGAAAATTAGACCAGATCACAAATAAAAAAACTTTCCCATAACTTTCCCTATATAAAATTTTTCGGTTCAAAGTCGAAATTCGCATTTTAAGGAGTAACCGACGAGCTGTATCTCACATCCCATAAATGGTGGAAACTTATTTTGCGCATTCAAATTTAGTTTAGGTTGCTTCCGAAAAAAAAATTCATTACGAAATATTCGAAATTCGGATTTTTCCCAAGTATTTTTTTAGTATTATGCTGGTTATCTTTTAACGCCTTGATCGATGAGGTAATAATTTACTTGAAACCAGTTAGCCTGCAATTAATCTTCGGAAAAATAAAAAAAATATTTTCTAAGATGGTGAAAATGGTCAAAATTTTGGGGTACCTGAATTTGAACATTGGTCATCAAAAAACTAAATTCAATATCGAAATAAAAACGCAATATTGTTTCTTCGTTATCAATTTGCGAAAAAACTGCTTTTTTTCTCAAAAGTTTTATCCCAAATAAGTGTTACTTTATATTGAAACCTATTAAACGATTTCCGTTCCCCCGTTTTTTCCCAAAATACAATTCTTCATTCTTATTTTAGCTTCAAGGTGTTACACCCTAATATTATCATATTGAAAAATGGAGATTGAATGAAATCTAAAAATTATTTTAAAATGTTTAATTGACAGTTTTTAAATCTGTGGAAACCAGAATTAAGTATTTTATCGAAACGAAAAGAAAATCTGTTAATAGCGAAAATAAACCACAGCCCAAAAATTAGTAATAATTTAATCGGAAAGGCCCGAATTTCGAAAGCGAAAGGCTTTCTATAATGACGGAAAATATTTCAATATTCTGATTCAGTTCATTGGATTATAAATTTTTGAGCAACTTTTTTTCCTATTTTTGCTAGAAAAAGGAAGATGCAAAAACTCTACCAATTACAATGTAAATATTAACAAGTGTGCAAAAAAAATTTTATGATCGAACAAATTTTTTTTACCGTCTCAATGAAAATGCAATTCGTTATCATTTTTAAGGGCGCGTACTCAACGGTTTTTATTCACTTAGGACATAAAAACTGCACCAAATAGCCTCAGGAAGGACACAAAATGCATTTTTCTGCTCTTATCATAAAAAAAATTCGAATTTTTCTCAAAATTTTCGAAGTTATTTTTAAGTATTTTTTTTGAGAAAAAAATACAAAACCTCAATTTGTAAGAAAAATTTCCTTAAAATAAGTAAAAGTGAGTAGCAACTTTTTACTTCAGTTTTGCAGTAGCCTTTCAATTGAGGATACTTCGCGTACAATCGGTAATGAAAATAAATTCTAGGAAACTTCCAAAAATTAACTCCGTTGAACCAAGATGCAATTTTCTATTAATAGGCTGATGTGAAAAAAAAAAGTTTTCAACTGGAAATGAGAAGATAGACATGTTTGCACGTATTAATAAAATAAAAAAAAATTGACGAGTTGTTTTCGAGAAAATTTGTTTCAGTTTGGAATTTTTACATTTATTGATTCTAGAATAAAGGAATCAAAATTTACAACCGGACGTAAGCAGATTTTTTGTTCAGTAGAACTATTGCCCGGCTTAATTTGATGGTACTTACAGCTCAATACGATGAAATTTTTTTTTCTAGAAATCATAAAAATTGACCTTCCGGCTGAATTATCTGCAATTTTCTAAAATAGGAGCATGGTTTAAAAAAAAGTTTGCACTAGAAATTGAGAAGAATGTTTTCTCCTAATAATACCAAATTTAAAAAAATGTACCGAGTTGTTTTTTAGAAAAACTGAGCTACAAATTCTAAAAATCATGAAATTACAGTTTTTGATTATTCTAGAACCAAGTCCGATCGAAATTTCGCTAAATATTTCCGATAACTGTCACCTAGTAGTCATTGTTATTCTTACAAAGGTAATCAATTTCCATTCAGCCGTTTCCGAGATAAAAAGACATTGAAGTCAAAATCAGTGTCTAGAACTCTCCTCCCACTTGGTGCTGTGGTGCTAAAAAATCTTTTTTACTTTTGGTCGGAAGCAAAAGATAGATCTTCCTTTTACGCTTTCAGAATTTTATAACTGTTTCGTTTTGTTCTGAGCCCCAATCTAAAATGTCAAGAAACCGTATACCCCTTAAAATTACTCATAAATGTTTTTAATTTTTTTAAACTTCCGATACGTCTTACTTTTTTTTAAAATGCCACTCTGTTCTAACGGACAGCCTTGACGATATCGAAATGCTGGAATATAGTTAATATTGTGTTTAAAATATAAAAAAAATGTATTTAAAAGTTTTTTGTTATATGGTTCGTGATACTGGTTAAAAACCCGGTTTTGACCAATTGGTATCATTTTATTTAGTGATGATTGCAAAAATTTGTTGATTTTTCTAACGCCCACTACTAATGGTTATTAAGAGTATCCGGCCCTCAATTAGCATTCTCGATAAAATATTAGCGGAAACACGCTTCAACGGATATTATCAGATTAGCAAGTTGCTAGAACAAGCCTTCATTGTTGCGTAAAAACATGTGTCAAAACTTTTTTGCATGAATACAACTCCACGACAACATCAGCGCGAAACAGGACATACACACCGAAACAGGACTAAAACACCTAAGCCAAAACAAAAAATTCTATCTCCTTGAGGTTCATTCTTGAAAATAAACCTAAATTTTAACATAACCTGGATAATAGTGATACAAAACTCGTGAAGCGTTTTTGTCGATAAGTGCCTTATTTTTCTAGAATATGCGATAGAACCACTCGTCGTTTTGAGATTTTTCCATCGGAAATTATATCTCCCTCTGAGTTAGATTTCAAATCCAACTCAAAATTTTCGCAAAAAAGGCAAGCTCAGAACAAATTTAAAACTTCTTGTGGAGCCGTTTTTTTTTGAATTTCGACCCAAACTCAAAATTATGAATTTCAAGGTACGTGAAAAATATCCAGAAAAAAAGTGCTTCGATTTTTTCGAAAGTAGGCTCAAAAGAAAGCGGGAAAACAACGTGAAAGTGAAAATGGCTACGTCAAGCAAATTGACGTTTGTGGATCAAATTTAAACAAACGTTATCTTTCCACTTAATTTTCAGAAAAAATACTCAGAAAAAATTCAAAAATTTTGTTTTGTTCTTATTTGGGTTGTTTTTGTGGCTTTCAAAACAATAAACGATGATTGGTGCATTCGTATGCACATAATACTGCAGAAAAGTAGGGACCGGGATAAACCCTTGAAAAGAAGTAATATGAATTGTAATTTCCGGTCCTATTAGCTCAAAATCGACAAAAATTACATGTTAAATTGGACTTTGTTATTCGGTGTATTTGATACTTATTCAATTTCATTTGAGCACTGATATCAGATTTTTTTAAAAGCACTTTTTACAAATTGTGTGCTCCTGGTTAATATGCATTCGTTTTACAATATTCTTGTGTGGGTTTTCTTTGTGAGAAGTTCAAAGTTTCGGTTGCGTCTGATCGCCAGATTTCCCAATTTTGATGAATTTTTTTCAAAAATGTTAATCTTCTTGCCTTTTTCTTTACAGCTCCTAACATTACATAACAAGAAACCGATGCCGAAAAAAATATAATTCTTGATATGGTCTTCTCCAAAATACAGCACGATTCGAAAAAAAAAATACTTAGAAAAAATCAAATTTTTTTTGTTCGAATTATTTATTTTTCTAGAATGGAATCGACAACATAAATTTGAATTGCCGCAAAAATTAGCTGCTTCGTTAACATGTTATGACTCGAGATAAGACCCTCCGGTCGGTTTCCTCAAATTTCTCAATTTGAGAAAAATCTGTGGAAAATTTTTTTCGAAAAATTAGAATATTCTTTTTAATTTTTATCCTAATTTGAAATCTTAGGCTTACCCAATGCAAGAAAAATTATGGTTTTTGATTCAGGCAGTGCAAAAATGACAGGCATACAACACTTAGAGAGAATTCAAAATTTCTGAAAAAAATTTGTCCGATTTTTTTTTCGGAATGAAATCGGGACAACAAAATTTCGAATTGCTCGCAGAATAGCTTCGTAAGGCATGTGTAGATCTCGAGATATAGACCTCCGTCCGTTCTCCTCCTTAATGTGAAAACAGCTTAAAAAAAATACAGTGTAGCCGAGAAAGGAGAAGTTAGCAAAATCGGAAATTTCAAAAATTTTTACCATGTCGAGTCAAAAAAAACTAAAAGAGTAAATCTATCGAAATTTTTAAAATAATTACCATTGCTCTTGTGTCTCGCAGTGCCGTAGCAATTTCTTCGTATAACTTCTCGCAAATCTTGTATTAATTTGATTTTGGACGTTTCAATTTGACCTTGACCCGCCTATCTTATTCTATATATTTGACTAAACCGGTTAATGCGTTCTTTCTGTTGTAGCCACTGCTGCGGTTATCTCAGCTTGGCCGATCCAGTCAGTTAAGTCGTCGTAGGTCGAGACGAGTCACGTTTGTACTAGCTTGCCCAGCAGAAAACAAATGCCGTGTGTACCCGGAGCACCCTAGATATTATAAAAATTAAAAAATAAAAGAATTAATCGTTTAAAACGATTTTTTCATACAGCGGAAATTTTAAAACTTTTATTTTTGGTTATTTTAGCATTTATTGGAATTCCTGTTTTTTTCGCCGTAAAAGAACTATGCTATGTGAAACACGAGAAAAAATGGATAATTTGGTATATTTTCCTTAATAAAAATAAAATATCTTAGAGTAAGTGACAAGAAAAATTTAATGCCGTTAACCAAAATTCGTCTATCTGCTCTAAAATTTTTGATTTTTGAACCTCAGATTGAACTGTCTCCAACAAACTATCAATCACGCGGGAGAAATAATTTTTTCTGATTAAAAACGCTAATACGAAACCAATGAATTTTAAACTACAGAATTTGTAACACTCAAATTATAACTACGTAGAAGTTTCTATCTATTGTAAAATTATATGAAATATGCATGTATGCACATAGCATGTCATGACATGGTACCGGTCGATTGAAAACAAGGAAACGAGATTATTACAAAAAAATTCAAGGTTGGACCAATCGAATTATTGTTCTAGGTGTTGATAATGTAAAAAACTTTGAAATGATTTTGAAATCGAGTTCTGAAATTTTCCAAATTTTAAATTTGACCAAAGAATTTTCTCAATCAATTCCAATATTAAGGCTCATATAATGATCCGTCGCAGAATTCTAAGAATTATGACGTGAAATTTTTTGTAAAAATTGACTGGTGTATGAGGCTAGTACGCAGAAACCAAATCGCGCCACTTTCGGCGACCAAACACTGATGCTGTGAAAAATAAAAAAATAATTATCATTTTCGCGATTTTAGCGCCACCTGGAAAAAAAATTCAAAATTCTGGGCCCGGCGTGGATTCCCACCGTGAATAAAATGCATTCGTTGAAAATCGAAATTGGGTCATGGCCATGCTCCTCATGCGAAGCTTGTGAAAAAAATTTTTAAGATTAATTTTCGGCACTTTTCTAGAGCTTGGACAGCCCTATTCCAAACATGGAAAATATTTTTTTTAATCTCAAAGTTTCAAATCAAAACCTGTCTTTGCATACAAAGTATAATTAAGTTACTACTGGTTCCTCCTTAATTCTTGAGGCGCAGTTTAAAAAGGTACAATTGCCTCGACCAACCCTTAATTTTCCAAAAGTCATTTTATAGCGTACAATTATGTTTGGCGATTACAAGCAAATTTTTATTAAAACCGTACCATGCTGACCGGGGTTCACGTGCCTGCAGAAGTGAAAACCCGTCACTGGTACTTTCATTACTGTGGTTGCGTCTATAAGGACAGCTGAAGATTTTGCCATAATTGTCCTTGCTTTTGGTGCTCATATTCGTCCTTACTTTTTTAAATTGCTCTAAAAATTTCAAAAAATAACGGTGAAGAGCTGAAAACCAAAAGCCAAAGTTCGGGGGTTAATTCTTAAGCAATAAATAAGAATATTTTTGAGGAAAAATAGTGAAGACCTTTTTTTTTTTTGCTCTTTCGGTTAAGAAATATTTTTCGAAAAAGAGGTTTTTATAGATATATTTTATGAAAAAACAGATATTTTATAGACAACATTTGCCATAGTTTCCTAGATTTTGCCATATTGCTTATATTTTGCATATTCTTCCTAGGTTTGCCATATATGTTCCTTAGGTATTGCCTATTATTGTCCTAAGGTTTTTGCTATATTGTCCTTAAGGTTTTGCCGACATTTTCCTTAGATTTTGCCATATTGTGCTTAAAATTTTGGCCATATTGTCCTTTAAAATTAAAGAACCAATTTCGAACAATTTATCACAAGCTCAATATGCGAAATATTGTAATTAAGGACAACATGGCAGAAGTTAAGGACAATATAGCAAACCTAATAGTGACAATATGAAAAATGTGAAGGCAATATGGCACAATCTAGATCAATTTGGCACAGAAATATTGAAGACAAATATGGATAAAAATTTAAGTCCAATCTGGCAAAATCTAAGGTCAATTGCGTTAAAATTTAAGACAACTATGGCAAAAATTTAAGACAATATTATGCTGGAAATTAGGACAAATATGCAAAAGTGAAGGACAATATTGCAAAGTAAAGGACAATATGGAAGTAATTTAAGACAATATGCAAAAAATATTTACTATGATGGCGTCTTTAAGGACAGGGTGAGATTTTCCAAATTGTCCTTAGCAAAATGTCAATGCCTTTTTTTTTGCTCTTCACTTTTTGAAAAACCGTAATAAGGGGTCGTTTCTATAGACATTTCAATAAAATAGTGTATTTTTCTAAAATTTTCCGCCAAAATGTCCTACTTTTCCCCCAAATTGTTCTTTATATTTTCCCAAATTGTTCCTCAATTTTCCCAAATTATCCTAATTTCCCAAAATTGGTCGTTATTTTCCCAATTGTCCTTATATTTAACAAATTGGTCCTTATATCCCCAAAATGTCCCTATAATTTCCCAAATTGGTCCTTATATTTCCAAATTGTCCTAATTTCCCAAATTATCCTGTATCATTTCCCAAATTGTCGTTTATATTGTCCAAATTGTCCTTATTCCCAATGTCCTAATTTTTCCCCAAATTGTCCTTATTTTCCCCAAATGTCCTAATTTTCCGGCAAATTTTCCTTATATTTCCCCCAACTGTTCTTATAATTTCAGATTGTCCTTATATTTCCAAATTGCCCTATAATACAAAAATTTCCTTATATATTTGCCCCAACATTAGGAAATGTAGGACAATTGGGAAATATAAGGACATATTAGCGGAAAATTAGGACAATTTGGGGGCAAATTTGGAAAATTAAGGACAATTTGGGAATATAAGCGACAATTTGGGGAATATAAGGGACAATTGGAATGTAAGGACAATTGGAATATAGGACAATTTGGGATAATAGAGACAAATTTGGGAATATAGGACAATTTGGAAATAAGGCATCGGAATAAATTTGGGAATTAAGGACAATTTCGGAGGTAAGATCAATTGCGTAAAGACCAATTTGGGAATGCTAAGGACATTATTGAATATAAGACATGGGAATATTGTGAATGGAATATAAGGACAATTATGGGAATATAAGTACAATTTGGGAAAATATTAAAAAATTGGGGAAAAAAATTTTGTGAAGGGTTGTTGAACGGAACCCCCAAAAATTTGGGTTGAAATTTTTTGAATGACAATTGTAAGTAATAGGTTTTAGACAATTGTTGTATACAAGTTTGTTTGAACAGGAGAATCAAAAATGTTAGAATTTTGAGTATGAATTTAAATTTTTATTTTGATTTAGACAATTATTACTTTATTTTGAATAATAATTCAAAAATATAATTAATAAAAAATTGATGAAAAACTTGAATTTCTTCAAAAATTTAAAAAAAAAAAAAAAATTGAAGATAAATTTAATTATTAGAAATTATTTGTGAAGAATTTTTCGAAAATTTTCACTTAGTTTAAACTAATGGTGAAAATGAAATTTTTTCGATAATGAAAATTTATTCCAAAATCAAAACTTTTGAGATTAATTTTATTTTTTGAAAAAAATTCTCTAGTTTTGAATTCAATTGTATTTAAATTTAGATTGTTTTTTATTCCATTGTTAGTGTGTTGATAAAAAAATTGAATCAAAATGTTATTTTTTGTTTTGTTAATTTAAATTCTTATTTTTGAAAAATGGGAGAAAATTGTTCAGTTTTCGAATCAACATTAAACCCCCTAACAATGTAACTGTCAAAGTTTCTAAGCGGATCGTTTTTTTAAAAAATTTAGGGTGAAGTTAGACGCACGTCCGCTTAGACAAAAATGTTTGACTGGACTAAAAATTATAACCATAAAGACAATTTTTTGAAATTATACCTTTGATTATTTTTCCCAAATTGTCTTTATAGAGGGACGAACCAAAAAAAAAACGTAGGTTTTCGCCATAGTTGACTCCGTCATGAATGACGCCATTTTTCAAGATTTACTTTCCCAAATCTACATTTTTGAAGATTTGTTTGATTGCGTTCGGTAGCCTCCTAGCCTGGCCACATTTTTTTTAAGTTTTCTGATCATACTGAAATTTGAGTTAAAAGACAACAACAAAAATCAGAAAAAAATACGAAATTAACATTTATTGAGAATTTTTCTGAGTTATTTTCTTTGGAAAACATTCGACCAGAAAAACTCATAATATCAAAAAGCGTATTATTATCTTTTATTTTTGACTTTCAAAATTTCTTATTTCAAATCGTCTAAATATATTTTTAGATACTGAAACTTCTGAATGCGATGGTTGGGATGGTAAGACAAAAAAGTATGAAAACAAATATCATTTTAATTTTATTTTAAGTTGAATACACGTTCGTTACAGATTATATATCCTTGAGCGATGCACGGGCGCACTGTGCATCTATTGGTAAAACTGTAAGCACCCCACGAAATCAATGTGAATCTGATAAACTAAGAGAATTCACAAGTAAATATCATTCGCAATTTAATTTTGGTGGAACAAATGTCTATTGGTTGGACATAGAGACCCAAAATAACGAACACCCAAAAACTTATACACATGAAGGAAGGTGATCTAGTGAGATTCAGCGGGGAATTATTATTATTTATTTTCATACCTTAGATTGATCTATCATTGTTACTCAACTGCAAGGTAGCAAGTTACCATTTTTATATTAGATGATCTAATTTAGATTGACTTAGGATTTTTTTTGTTTTTAAATTAAAAAAAATTATTTCAAGGTCAAATTTTCATAACATAAGTTAGCCAGCTTTAAAAGATGTTTATCAAGAGATGGGGTACTTTTTTTTTGTCGGCAAACAGGAGTTAAAGCTTTTTCAATTTAGGCTCTCAACCACAATGACCGGTCAAAGTTGAATGACAATTTCAGGGTCATCGGATTCATCTGCAAATAACACAAAATAATTCTCGGGACCGACTATAAATGAACTAACAAGCAACTATGGTTCAATTATACTGAGCAGTCGCTATAAAGCAAAAACTGGTAAAACCTCAAGGTCAAATTTTGACTGTCAAAATTTAAAGTCATAATAATGAACTTGAGATTGACTAAAAAGTTTGATCAGTCTTTGCTCTCTAGCAACTTTAAAGTATAATTGACCCAAAGTTTCTAATAAGATCATCAAAAAGTCGAGCCCAATGATCTATTTTGTAATATTCTCAAAGGAATTTGATGACCTTAAAATTGACCTTCAACTTTGAAAGAAGAAAATCTTTCTTCTTAAAATAACTCAAAAAATTCTCTATAAGATTGGCTCAGGCCCATTGGGCTGATAAACTCGAAACCTATTTTTGACTTTTGAAATTTCTTATTTTCAATCGTTTTATTTTCTAGGTTATAAGTTATAACTCGAACAAAACTATGAGTTAAAACTTATAACTCATAGTTTTGTTCGAGTTCGACCTCTCAAAACACTTCAATAATTCAATTAATTTTTCCTCGAGTCCTCTCTCAATAACCATTTAAAGATGGTTCAGCAGTAACTTTTTTTGACTGGCAGCAAAAGTCGGCAGGAGATGCTTATGATGGAGATCATTATGGAGAAACAGCTACTGCAAATGGATGGACGTATCAAATGGGATTTCTAAATTGTGCAACACATGAGGTAGATTCACGATGGATCCAAGGCTGGTGCGAACAACGTTTTTCGCAAATTTCAAAGCATAGATTTGTTTGTGAATCAAGAACACCAGGTAAATTGAAAATTACTAACTACAGGGGAGGTCTCATATCGCTGGCCAAATATCGCCGAATTTGCGAATATCGCTGCAAAATTTTACGGAATTTCAGGATTTTTAGCTAAAACGGCCACAAAATATGAGGTTTTAATCATTAATTATTTTGATTGCGTTTGAATGGGTTAGCTACTAAGTGTAATGTTTCTACTAAATCTAAAAGAGAGAGATCAGTAGCTTCAATTTGAGAAGCTTCAAAAATTTTTTTTCTAGAAATCATGAAAATATGACCTTCCGGCTGAAATTAATCTGCAATTTTCTATAAATAGGAGCGAATGTTTAAAAAAAATGTGCACTAGAAATTGAGAAGATATGTTGTTCCTAATAATACCGAAATTTAAAAATAAATGTACCGAGTCGTTTTTGAAGAAAACTGAGCTACAAATTCTAAAATATCATGAAATACAGTTTTCTTATTCTAGAAGACAAGTCCGATCGAAATTTTCGCTAAATATTCCGATAACTGTCATACCTAGTAGTCATTGTTATTCTTACAAAAGTGTAATCAATTTCCATTAAGCCGTTTCCGGAGATAAAAGACATTGAATCAAAATCAGTGTCCAGAACTCTCCTCCCACTTGGTGCTGTGGTGCTAAAAATTCGTTTATACTTTTGGTCGAAGCAAAAAAGATAGATCTTCCTTTTAGGCTTTCCAGAATTTCTATAACTGTTTCGTTTTGTTCTGAGCCCCAATCTAAAATTTCAGAAAACCGTTAATACCCCTTAATTACAGAATAAACGAATTACATATTTTTTTCCAAAGGAAAAATTTTTGGTAAAAATGAATCGTGTACGAAAATTTACACATTTCATACGTGTAATTAGAGATGGGACAACAAGAAACGCTATTGATGAATGTTGCGAAGTGACGCGGTTTTTTAAAATATTTTTCGGGTTATCGATTAGGGTTATCCATTCAGTTTCCGTAAAAAAAATTTGACTCGAGAATCGAATTTTGAGCTAATTGTGATAATAAGTTTAAGGGTGTGGTGTCGCTGGATCAAGCTCTTTTTCAAACTTTTCGATGCGGTTCTCGAAGAAGGGGTTGAGGGCAGAGAATATCTGACTTTCAAACCGCTAACAGCTCAACCGATTCAGATAGACATTTATGAAACAAACATTAAATAAATCTATACAGTATAGACTGTAAAAGTCCATACAGTATCGACTATACGCGCCCGGGCTCCAGACATATAAATCGCTTAATCAAGATAGACTTTACTGTATAGTCTATAACTTGATTTCGCGATTATTTTTGACACTAAAGGGATGGCCAAGAGCGACCTTTACGGCCATCGGGACACTGACTTCAATATAAAAAATTAGTTTCTACTAAATCGCCATGAGCAAAATCAATGGTTTACCAAATTTCCTATCTCCTCTAGAAATTTCTAGAATTTGAAAATTTCGTCCCTTCAATTTTATTCTCCTGGTCTTCAAATTGAATTTTAAATAAAAATTGAGATCGACAATCTGCTAAAAATTCAAAGAAATTACCAAAGATGATTATAACATGACGAAAAATCGCGGCTTTTTGGAAAATAAGTATCTAAAATTTCACTGCCATCTGCCATCAATTAATTTTGAGATTTACGAGTTCAGCTGGCGTTTTATGTTAGCCAAAAGTGAGTTTCCTCTAAAATTTAGAGCCTAGAAAAATGGTGAGCAAACATAATCTTTATCATAATATCAAAGTTATAGTATCGAAATAATTGTGACGCAAATATTTGCTTTTGTTAGGCGCAAAAAGATTTATTTGTTCGAATAAATATAGTGCGGGATAAAACATTTTTAAAAGCGATAACATCAGTTCAACCATCAGATTTTCCCACGATCTATCGACACAAAAAAGCCTCGCAATTTTGGAAATAAATATATATCGATAAAGTTTATTGTTGAACGTATTTCAGACGTAAAATTCGAATTTAAATCGTAATGTTCATATCTTTGAACTACACGACTTACAAACTTCTAATTAACACAAAATGAATTCTCCAGCCGATTTAGTAAATTTTGATCTTCAAAAAATAAATTAAAAAAAAATATTTTTTCACTTTTAGTCATTTTTTTCTAGCGCTCACGTTATGTATACTGTGAGAGACTCAGTGCGAAATTGCAAAAATCGGAGGGGAAAAAGTTTCGAAAGTGCATGCGTTATATGATCTGAAATAAAATTTCTGAATTTGCGAAATGAGAGAGGAGATAGATTTTAAAAAATGGCTGAAAAAAGCGGTAAATTGGCCTCGAGAGCATTCTAGGGTGAATTTTCAAAATTGGAGGGAGCGTTTTATAAATCAAAAAACATTTGCATACCTTTATTATCATTATTAACCAATGAAAAACAGGGAGGAGATGATTATGCGTTTTGAAAATTAATTGCTCTTTAGCTCTAAATATATGTCCAAAAAAAAATTTCTTTCTCAATTTGAACTTCAAATTGTTTGAAGATCATATATTTTTTTAATTTGACTCCATCTTGTTTCATATCTCTCACAATCTTGCTCAAAGTCAAACATGCGAAAAGGTCGCCTAAGCCACCCTCTTAAGTACTACTCTCACAATCATCTGGTTAACCGGGGTTAGCAACATGTTCGATAGATTTTTCAAAAAACAATGATCCTAGAGCTTAAGGGGGTTGTGGGTGTAGAATGTTGGAATTGCTGGGGAAATAGCCTCTCCTCAAGCTGGAAGGGTCGATAACGGGCAGATAAGAATAAATGAGAAAAAAATACGGGATACTAACACCTTCTCGATCAACTGCAAGTGAAAGTATTTTGATTCTGTGAGGATGCTCACCGGTGCCGCAGTGGACAAACTGTAAAAATATGTTTCAATTCACAAAATTTGTTAATTTTGGTCAATTTTGCTTTAAATTGTAGATTTCTTGTCTCATTTCTACAATTGTGCCATTTTCAAGTTGCAATAAAAGTCAATTGTAGCTTTGAGCCACCCACGCATTTGAGCCACGGCCCAAAAGTCAGAAAGATAACTCACGTAGATAAACACTTTATCAATTTCTGCTCTGGAGCTTTCTGACAAAAAGTTAGAAAAATGGCTTTCTTTACTTATTTCCCAGCATAACCAAGTGGAGAGAAAATTTGAGCCATGTGGTTTTCTCTATTAAAGTCTTGCTCTAGTGTTAACCTACTACTAAATGCGTCATTATTAGCACCAATCAGGGACGCGCTTTTCCAAAATCTACAATTATAATGAATTGAGCCATGTGGTTTTCTCTATTAAAGTCTTGGTCTAGTGTCAACCTACTACTAATGCGTAATATTAGCAACCATCAGGGACGCGCTTTTCCAAAATCTACAATAAAATGAAAGAAAGTTGAGCATATATTTAAGTAATTATTCATAAATACGCATCGCTATTAAATTGCTTTTTAACCTCTCGAATATATCGCGCGAGCGCCATCATGTGTAGTCATAGCCGATAACTATACATGGTGGCGCTCGCTAAT
>SCLH01000394.1:529150-556863 GCA_004367855.1 Oikopleura vanhoeffeni | reverse complement strand
CATGGTACTGTACAAATTTTCCCCTCAGAGGACTTTTGGAATCCCTCTTCTAAGAATATAAACTATGATTTATCATTACGAGGGCACCCTTCATGGCTTTCAAAGCAAATTTAATTTTTTAGATTTTTTCTGAAAATTTAGAAGTAAACTGGTGGTATTATGTTCGGTGACTTAATGGTCATTCGAGCGTCAAGTTGGAAAAAGTGGGGGGGAACCATTTGCAATTTCCAATGCGTCATTCTTATAACTCAAAAATTATAATGTTTTGATATTGTCGAGAGATGCGGATGGTATTTGAGTAATTTCAAAAAATTATTTTATCTGTCTTCAAAATTTAATAACCGTGGTGTGGGTTGTGTATTGTCGTTGTTGTTGTCGTCGTTGTGGTTATTGCTAAAAGTAGTTAAATATAGTTGTTTCGTTTCGATCAACAACCCACATGGGGTCGCCCATATATATCGCCGAAAGTTTTTTGCTCAAAAATTCACAAACATTGGCACTTCTCCGATATTGGCACTTTCGGTTGATATAAAGGTATTTTGGACGATTAGTTGAAATGGAAATCAAATGCGTTAGAATTAAGTAGACCACCAAACCAATCCAACAAATATTTAAAAAGTAGATTATATAATTAATCTAAAATTGAATTGAATTCTCCGAATGATCAACAGAGCGCAATTTTGAATTTTCACTTGGCGGATGTGTTAATATTCCTGCCGAAATTGTTTTGCTCTTCCAGGTGATGACAAATTAACACTAAAGAGTTATCAAAAATAGTCTTAGAAAGACAGCAAACTGTAGGTCAAAAAAGTGAAACAAATTTGTTGTTTAAATCTCTCTCTTTTTGAAAATTACAAGGTGTCCGTTGAAATTTGTCCAATGGGAACAATAGAAGGTTGGTCATCTGTACTTCACGTTGGTAAAGGAGGAAATGAGGCGGTTGGAGACAGAAATCCTGCAATATTTTTATTCGGAAACCGCGGTTCCACTACAATGCATATCCGCACTTATGCGAATGGAAATCTTCATTACGAAGTGCCAAACCTAATTATACCGATGAAACAATGGTCGACTGTTGTTATCCAACAAGAAAAGGAAAAGTTTCTATTTAGTTAAAGTTGTAACTTCCGGTTACAACGCCGAGAGAATGACTCATGGTCAAAATGTAAAAGTTCCGATTTTCGATAGAACACCTAATTTTGTAAATTTTAATTTTCAGCCATTATTCTTAGAATTATTTTTTAACATCATACTCATTTTGAGTCATTTCCGCCTATCTGAAAAAGACGAATTTTGAAAAAAATCTCGAATAATTTTCAAAATTATTCCTTCGAATTTCTCACAAACAATCATATATGGCTCACAAACAATCATATGGCTTTCTCGGATTTCTATTACCTCTCTTAGCTTCTTTTTCGGCCTCCGCGGGTGACACCAGGCTTCCAAAAAAGCCATCCCTTTGGCGAATTTCCATCCCTATCCCCAAATTTTCCCTATCTTTCGATATGAAAAGGGATCGAAAAAGAATAAAAGCCATCCCTTTTGGAAGCTTGAGTGACATGACACCCTACTGTACGAGTTGAAGAAACAAAATGAAATGTTAACTTTAATAAGCAATCAAATGATGTATTTCTATATACAGTCANAAAATATAAGGAATAGCCACTTCAACTACTGTATGTAACATTTCTGCTCTTCTTTTCCCAATTTTGATAGCTATTTTCAAAGATGCGTTCATATTTTATAAATGCTCTTTGAAAAATCATAAAATTTATCATAACATGAATTTATCAATCTGCCACATAAACGGCACCTCTTGATACGTGGCCGTTTATCTTAATTTTATTTAGCTCCTTGCAGTTGGAAGAAAGTGTATCATCTAAGAACTTCAAACCCTGTTTCTCAAGCATTCAAAACTTGTGGTGCCGCCGGAATTAATAAAGGATGTGCTTACAGAGAAGACAATAACTTTATCGATTTTGCAGGAATTGAGAGCCTTTCGTCTTACAAATTCAACTTGGTTCACTCCAATGATAATGATAAAAGAGCTATATCTTGGACTCAGAAAGAAAATCCATTTTCATTAAGAGACTCAGGCTGGGATCGGCAACGCATTGCAAATAAACAATAAATAATCATCCAAATCTTCAACTTGANCTCTTCGATTATAATATTCCGATCCGGTAAGCGATCGGTTGGCGATGCGTTTTTCCTTTAACCCCCTCAAACCCATAGCTATTTCGAAAAACACCTGTATATTAAAGATCAGAAATCGCAGTTCAGTTCTGAGGAAGTCATTTTGTAGGACCATTTTTTCTGAATCTGCTCCATTTTCAATTTTTTTCTGACGTCTTTCAGTAAATTTTTATTTCTTCACAAGTGATTTTGGTAAATTGCGTTAATTTTTGGAAAACAACTGTAGATTGAAGACCAAAAATTGCAGGTTATTTCTGAGGAATTCACAATTTAGAATTTTTAATTCTGAATCTGTTCCATTATTTATTTTTGTTCTGACGTCTCTCACTTTCGCACAATAACACATGCGTAGGTTGACGATCAATTTGTAAATGTCACTATTCGACGAGGGTAATAAATTGAACATGTAAATTAAATAGCATAAAAATTTAAGTCTATCCTTAATCTCGAGGACTAAACAAAAGTGAAGTTTCAAACACTTTCACTTATCTTGTAATAATGGCCCAAAGTAGCGTCCCTAAATGGCGTTTTGGGTGTGAGAGGGTTTAAATACTTTAAAAGTTATTTTTAATGATTTTGTAGCTTTTGAATTTCAAATTTTTCGTTCTAACTTATAATTTCTGCAAAAGAAAGCTGACATGAAAATTTATCGATATTAATTATTAACAAAAACTTATTTAATTCTTAAGGCATTGAGCCAATAGAGTTTGCGATTCATTTTTGAAAAATGAAAATCAATTTTTTTTGATGTATCGTTCGAAAAATATATTCTTCTTCTTTTTTCTTCATTTTTTCGCAAAAAACATAAAATACCTGGTGATTAGAAACCAAAAATTGAAACGATATTCTTTAAGAGATATCCATGGTTTGGGAAAGTATTCAACTAACTATTAAAACAGTTAATTTCTGTTCCGAGGGTCTCTGACTGACTTTTTAATTTTTTTCGCGACTAAATTCTTTCAAAATCATAATTTTGAAATACTCCAGCATTTTAATAATTCACTTTTTTCACAGCGGAAATGTAGTGGCTGAACATTTTAATTGCTCTCAAATAATTATATAGAAATTTAACTCTTTCCTTAATCTCAATGATTTGACAACAATTAAGTCGCTAACACTTTTAATTTCCCCAGAATATGTGTTCAAAGTCGAGTCAAACAAAGGCTCTCATGGCTCAGGGAGATATCATTACTTTTAATGAGTCTAGGGGGTTAATTAAAATTTTTAATTGTGATGTCGTCACCAGGGTCGACATTCGAAAAAATTTGTTGATCGGATTCGGTGGACCCGCCGAAAAAATTGATCGGTCGGTGGACTCTCCAAAAAAATGGATCCGATCCAATTTGTGCGACCCCTGTGTGGTCGTCACAATTCAAAAAATTGAATTTATTGATTTTCAATATTCACTTGAAAATAAAATGTGTTGTACGTATTAGCAAAAAAACTTTTGCTTGATATATAAGTTACTAAAAAAACTATTACTTACAACTGACTTTCTTTAAATTTTCGTGTACCACTAGCCGAAGAGAAAAGATGACCAATCTTTGCCGTAAATAAGCCGTGCCCTCTGAGAGAGATAGTACAACACTTATTGTGATGACTTACCACTGGTGAGGGCGCCAGGCGGTAGACGGCTTTTCTCTCTTTCCCGAAGCGCTAGGAGTTCTTTACACGATTTCTAATGTATATAGGTTTTCTTTATTGTATATTAATTTTCTCGGTTTAAGTCATCTTTCAGTACAGTATATAATCAAATGATAAATAAATGTTGAAAACATTTTACGAACGAGTTCTAGAAGAATTTAACGAAATTTCAACAACAAGTAAACAAAATGGGCAACCTTTTATAAGTCGGTTGTGATAGCCCATTGTGTTAAACATTAGTTGTCGAAAAGTGAAGTGTTAATTATTTGAAACTGCTTTACGTTCAATTTGTTTGTTGACCCGACTTATAAAGGTTGTCCATTTGTTTACCTTGTTATAATTTCGTTTAAATTCTCTAGAACTCGTTTCGTAAATGTTTTTTCACATTTTATTTATGATTTGATTATATTACTGTACTGAAAGATGACTTAAAACGCGGTTCGAAATTAATTATTACAATAAAGAAAACCTATATGTATTAATAACTCTCGAATATCAATGAAAATTGAATAACTCAGATTTCTAATGTAGTTAAAATGTTTTAAGAAATAGTTATTTGAAATAAATTTTACAGAAATCGGCAAAAAAGTTAATTTATGTCGATTCCCTATCAAGTAAAGGCTACTATAACTGACGTTGTTCAAACTGCCAATGGCAATATAAATAATTATGCTTTACAATATTTCGATGGATTACGAGTAAGCGATCAATCAACACTACTCGACGGATGTATACTTCCTGGGTGCTGGTGGTTATTCCGTGGAAATACTTGCCAACCATAACGGAGGGACTCCTGGGCCTTCCATATTATCTAGTTTATCAGAATTATTCGTTTGTGTACCAGGTATATAAAGCTAATAATTTTTATAATAATACAGTTTCAGCTCGATTTTGTTTCATTTTTTTATTAAACTTGAACCCTGAGTAAAAAGGACTGACAGTTAAACTATCGTTTCGGTACAAGTTGATATAAAATAATGAGATTTGAAAATAAACTGTAACATCCTTGCTTAAGGGGGTGTCGTCGCATTTCAAGGCAAAAATGGGGTTTTCAATGACCAATTGTAGCAAAAGTACAAATCGTCGACCAAACATTACCTCTCTTGATATATTGAACAAAAATCTTGCATCCTAAAAAATAAATCAAAAGTGACGGATGACTCGTCCAATTCAGAAACGTGCTTACAAAAATAACGGAATTATTTTTTCAAAATGTATACTGCTCCCTGAGTTTTTAGGTACAACAATGATTTATTGACTCAAATTAACCTGACAGAATGTGAAACAGTTTCACTGAAACCAGTTAATTTTTTTTGAAAATTCTTGAATTTGCTCTCAGTTATCACCAAAAAACTTATTTTTGACCCTTGTAGGGAAGTATTCGAGAGGGGTAGATTTCAGTTAAGGGATAATTGAACAAAAATCTTGCTTTCACAAAACAAATCGAGGCCTTTGATTGGCCGACCAATCAGAGAACGACCTTTCAAAACTGATAATATTTTCACTTCAACATTTTTTTGTGACTGAATAGGGCCTTAAGGTTTCTACCTTAGCTAATAGTGAGTTTTATTGCTTATTTGAAGACTTTAGTATGGGCAGTTTTGAAAAAAACAGTTATGCTGAGCAGTTTCTTAATAAGTTGAGTGTACAGTTTAAGTTGAAGGTGTAAAATTTTTTTTTTTAGTTTTCTTATTTCGTGTATCTTCTCCCTGAGTTTCAAAGATAGAGAATACTTTTTTAGCTTTTATTGACCACAGAGAACGTGAGCAGAGCCGCGAGGTCCGTTTTACTCATGAAAATTATATTCTGCGCTTAAATTGCAGCTTCTCATCAACTCATTTTTGTCCATATTTTCAGAAAATAACATTTCAAAGATAATCTGGAAAAGTTCATGTCTGAGTCTCTAAATGCGACCAGTACTCCCTTAAATCAAAATCACTCAAATTTACCACAATACTGTATTGTACTATACTAATTAGATCAATCGAGTGTAGAATGAAAAAACAGGTGTTGTTTTCTCTTACTACTGTACTATATGTACGGCAAATCATGGGTTCGCTCTGATTGGCTAATAATTAGGCGGGACTTACCCCTCTTTTCAGATCTCACTATTATTATTGACTCAAACCTCAAGCCAACTTTCTTAGGACGCACTACCCCCTTGATTGTACATTATTACATTTTAATTAAGACTTCCAACACTATCTGTTGATGAAGGTCACTTGACGATGGGTTTGGGGAAATTGGATGAAGCATTCTTTGCGTCATCCCACGGGCGACAGGTCAACCTTCAATCTGCGGAAAGAACATGCTGTCGAAATATCAAAGGTGATTATTCATTACTTATAACACATGGTACATATTCTTGTTTCAACCAAAGTTTATTGTGAAAATGAGTGTGATCTTTATAGCGCGTGTTCGAATCCCATTAGTGCTATCTTGTACACTTAAACCATGGCGCTAGTAATTTTTTGCACCAATCAACTTTGACGCACCCAATATCAAGCACCCTTGCCTAGTATTATACCCGATATAATCTTCTAGACGATCACCTTCATTTGCACGATTCATTTTAGTTGCAAAAAGGAACATATGGGGTTGCGTTTGTTCTTAAACATAATGCAAACTTGAAAAAATTATTTGATGGCATGAAATAGATTTTTTTACAAATTTTTTTTTCGCCATTTGGTGGTCACATTAATTTTTTCTACAATTCTTTATTGTTTTGATTGAAATTGATGTTTTCGATCAAATATAAATATTTTTTTCATAACCGGCAACTGTTTATGCCGAATAGAAAATATTGTTAAAAATTGCGTTTTCCCAAATTTTTTATTGAAATTTCGAACATTAAAAATATTTCGACAAATAACAAAGAAACAAAAATTTTTTTCGGTTAATTTTCAATTTGCGGACGATTAACCAGAAGTTGAAATTGCCAATTTCAGCATGAGAACCTAACTCTGTGCCTTGCAAAATTAACTCATGAAAACTTTTTTTATTTTTTAGAATTGAACCTTGGAAACTGTGATAATGGCGTTTGGCTCGAATGGGATAATCGAGATACCCCATCATTTACCGCGGACAACGAACAGTTGGCATATAGACGACAAAGAGGTAGCCTTAGTTCACCGAGTCTAGCATTTAATGCATGTACTGCCCCTGTTGGCCTTCAAGGTTTGGGGTATAAAAATATATACTACAGCGGGAGTCTTTTCGATTTCTCCGTTTTTTTACCCGGGCGGCTAGACAGCCAAAATCTTAAGCAAAGTATAGGCAATTTTGGCTGTCTACCCGCCTGGGTAAAAAACGGAGAAAACGAAAAGACTCACGCTGTATAAATTTGTTCGAAATTATCATCCCACGATATTTGGATTTTTCAAGATATTCTTTGACAGATTTTAAAAGAACTTTCAGCGACTTTTTCGACTTCCATCGCTTATCACTTTTTGGTTAGAATGCGTAGCCACAACGTTAAAATCACACGTTAAAAGGAGTAGTGGCTACGCATTCTAACAAAAAAATTATAAAGGGATATGCGGCATATCATATATATGCCCCTTTGACAGCCTCCGAAATATCCCGAGATATACTGGTTAGTGTGAAAGGGGCATGTAAGTTGTGAAGAGTACTTTCAACCCCACTATTAAATTTTACTCACTGATTCTCGATATCATTTTTAATGGAGTATCTAAGGAGTGGTCATATTTTATGATCATTAGGAAGCTAATTTTTTCGCATTTGATTTTTGGAAGTTGGTTTGCTTACTAACAAATTTTTTTATTTTTTACATTTTTTTTTAAATATGAATTTTTTGGATGTATTTTCACAGAATTATTCTGTATCTTTTGAAGACTGTGAGAATTATTTATTTATATGAGAATTATTTTATTTTGCAGCATCAGCTTAATTTTTATATAATTCGGATTTTGAAAACTTATCCGATTGAGTTCTTATATCCCCTTAAAACGAATTTCATGTGCTATGAAACCGTCTCAACCTGTGATGCGTAGAAAAGAGACAATTTGACCGATATTCTTTATTGTTAGATTCGATATTTATTATAGTTAAAACCGCGGTATTTATACAAAAAATGCCGCTAGATGGTGCATAAACAGATGGCGATATTTGGCCTTAATCAGCTGAGCGTGACTTTTAGGTACTTCTAAAAGTGTCATTTATGAGTCATAAATTATGACTTTATTGCACGCTGATAAGATCAGTAACCTACAAAAGCATGATTTTATCAGAATGTAAATAAAATACATTCACCCTATTCACATTTTGTGAATATTCCGGCCCTAATACCTAAAAACACAATACGTTTCATAATCCGGGCCGGGATATTCACAAAAGTGTTAATAGGGGGTATATGCTATACGTATAGCTCAAACTGAGCAAAAATATTCAGAGAAAAATAACTTAAAAATGGCCCGAATCAAACCATTGTTTTCATTTTTTAACAAAAACTGATAATTAAACAATTTCTGTAACATCGGGATAAATCAAAAAATGGTCCGATTCAAACCAATTTCTTTTATATTATTCACAAATTAATTGTGCTCAGTTTGAGCCATCTAAAAACTTTATCGGATAAGTACTTCTGACAAATATGCAAAAGCAGCTATTTTAACGTGTGATTATAGTCAATTATTATTTTTTGACCCTTTATACAGCTAGAATAAAAAACAGTGCAAATTTGGAAACAAGACAATTAGTCACCTTGGATTGGTTAGGATTTCAATGTTTAAATGCGGATAATCCAGAACATTGCAAAGACTACGAAATCAGAATGTGCTGCCCAATTGACTGGGATTGCGAATGGGAAAACTTTGGCGCCTGCGATCAAACATGCGGAGGTGGAACAAAAACCAGAGTATCGACCTGTTTGGACGCTGATGGAGAACCCAGAAAGACAGGAAAGTTGAAAATGAGACTTTTTGAAACAAATGACTAATTTTGTTCGATGTAAAACAAAGTAATTCAAATTCGAAACGCTTGAATATGCTTAATCGACTCGAATTCGAATGAAGAAAGCGCCGTCTTGAGTTTCTTTTTAGTGAGTGCTAAAAAATTTCGAAAAATATCACAACTGTAGATAGAAAGCTCAAATTTAAAAAAATATTATTTTTGAAAACTAACAATTTTTTTAAACAAGTATCTGGTGTGAATTAACCCACAAAAATTTGATAATCACATTTGAAACTTCGAAAAAAGACCACCGGTGTTAAAAAATAACTTTTCTTCAAAAAAAAATTAATTACACTGTAATTCGTAAATTTATGACAACTTCACATTTATTCACTAATTAATTGTAGAATTTTTCGTAAATTTTTCATAATTTATTCAATGTATAAAGTATATCAAAATTAGTATCTCTGTGCCTTTAGTTTCGCGTTCGCGTTTGACCAATGAGGCCACCGGATCTTACTACGTTGACTAATAAGAGCTCCGAAAATCAGTTCAAACGCGAATCCGTCACAAGAGGTCTAGAGATCCCAATCTCAGACATTAAGAGAGTTATACTTTATTATACACATTATTCGCCTTTTTCTTAACTTTATACAGAACAAAGCGTATGTAACACTCATCCTTGTCCTGTTGTATTTCCTGGAACTGCTTGTGATGCATGTGATGGTGAACAAACAACCTGTAGTTCAAATTGCGTACCGACTTGGCCTACTATGGAGTCTGAATGTAATCAGCAAGTTTTTCAATCGCCCACTTCCTTCATTTAGGGTATACACACCTACACAAACACATATAGAATTATAATACTAAGCTTAAGATAGTGTAAGAAAAAGTATATGTCTTTAACATGTCGAGATTCATCTACAAAGATTACAGACCATCTCGTCTAGCTTGTGAATGGGCTTAGGCGTAATTTGGTGTGGTACTTGGTCTAGTGTATGAAAAAGGAATAATTTAGATTTTTTGTTATTGAAACGACTTGAAAAGGGGGATTAAAAAAGTCAAAATAATTTTTGACTTTTGAACTTTTTTATTTCAAACATACTTGCGTTTCAAGTGGTGTCGAGGCCAAAAGTGTATCGTTATTCAATTATCAATATAAAGATAGGGCTCTGAAAGCGGTCATATCGAATTGAGTACAACGATTGACTTCTGGCCTCAACACCATTCGAACCTTACGCGGTATTCAGGAAAAATGTAACAGATGGACCAGTTTATCATTTTTATCAAACATATGAGAATCTCATAATGAGATTTGTTATAAGTTCACAAAAAAATTGAAAAAATGGTCCAAATCGGATTTTCCCGGAATACGGTTGTCATTTTGAGTTATCTTAAGATATGCAAAGTTCTAAAGAAAGCGATCGGATAAGTCGTTTCGAAAATCTAGTCCGTTTATTTACTACTGGGATTCCCAGTCTGGGAAGGACTTTGGTTGAGAAAAGGATCCCAAGTTGTATTTTTTTAGGATTTGTTAAGGCCGTTAATGCCGTCGTTTAGGATTTCTGATAACACCCGTGTATAATTTTGTGTGTATACCTTTTTGTAGTTGCCGACCAGATAGATTATGTAAAATATGGGGCGATCCACATGCTGAAACTTTCGATGGCGCTAAACATGATTTTTATGGATATGGTCAGTTTATGATGTCAAAAGCTGAAAGACGCGGCAATATTCCATCATTTCAGTTTAGTTTGAATACAAATACTAATGCTCTTGCAGCAGTAGCAGCAGCAAAGGATTTAAACTTATGTTAATTATGATTTTTTTTTTGTTTCTGCAGACATTAAATGTTATTTTGTTTTTCAATCAAAAATTTGGGGTTTAAGAGGTAGGTCGGGCAACTGTTTATATATTCAACCTTTTTGAGTAGTCTTTTTTATACATAACGCAAACATTTTTGCTTTGAAACGTCAAAAAATTTTCAACTTTTGTGTCTTGAAAAAACTCAATTTTCGACCAGTGCGCATGGTAGTAAATCGTAAATCTTCGATAGAAAATTCATCGATATTTAGTTTGCAAGCCTTATTTCTAACCTTTTCAATCAATAATTATGGTATTTTATATTATTTATGATGAATCATTATAAAATCCTTCAAAAGCGTACCTGCAATTTGAATTACGAGACGGAACACAAGCTGAAGTCGAATTTTTGATCGGGGGAGGAGCAAACATTTATCTCCATGGTGCATGGGCTCCTCTATTACCTTCTGGGGGCCCTGCTGGTGATTTTATTTATTCAAATACAGTTGGCAATGATTTCAAAACTTGGTATGGAGTCAAACTTTGGATGCAGGGTTACACGGTGAAATTCCGTATACCCGATTTTTACATAAATAACGTTGTTGGAATTTGTGGAACCAACGATTTTGACATAACTGATGAGTTTAGACTGAATGATGGAACCATCATAGCACCAGATATTGTTGATAATTCTGTAAATCAATTAGGGGTTACGGGTTATAAACGAAGTGATCAAGAATCACAGTGTGCTGCGAGTTGGAAAATAGGAAAACTGAACAAAATAGCCCAACGACCTGAGATCAATATTAAAGTTTGATTTAAAAAATAAACTTATTATATTCTAAATCAATAGACTAAAAAAATAAACTGCCATAATGTCACATTATTAATGTGGTCATATTGCTCATATTTTGCTATCAGTCAAGAGGCGTTTGATACCATAATTTGTCCCAGAGTATATTTTTTTTGTTCATCGTATTTAGTTATACACTCGAAAAAAAATTAGAAGTTTAATTAAGTAGTTTTATACCAGAGAAACTTTGTTGATTATTATTTTTTTTCGGCGCGTTTTTCATTGATTTAATTAAATTTTGTCGAAATATTTTGTTTCATAATAAAAATTATCGCGCGCATTACTGGTCAATGTTAGCCGTCTTTTTGGGTAAAGATGACTCATAATTTCAGATATAATACCAAATACCAAAATATTTCGACTGCATTGTTTAACTAGAATACTTTCCTTAAAACTGACTTCCTCAAAAAATTTTCTGCCGATAAATTTCAGAGAAATCGGCGAAAAATAAAGATAAATCAAATTTTGAACGCTTGTTGAAAAATATTTTAATCAATATATTCTTACATTTTCCTCGGCAAACTTTATATAATATAAACATTGTGTTTATTTTTAATTGAAAATATTTTGAAAATCTCATGATATTTTTGTTCATTTTTAAAAGGCCTTGGAACTCGTCGAGGAAATTTAGCCAGCGAACCTGCATTCCCGCCTCATAGACGCCGAAGAATGGCAGAGGATTCAGACGACGGTATGACAAATCAAGAAATGGAAGTTTGTTACCAAGACAATATTGCTGAATGTACAGAATTACTACAATCGTCTTGGCTAGCAGACTGTCATACAAAAATGGAAATGATTGAAAAATTGACAGCGTGTACTTTGGAACTGTGTGGCCATGCAACTGATGAGCTAAAAACTGCAGGAAAAACTTTAATGCTGACAGAATTTATCGAAAATTGCAAAGGTAGTATTTTTGAGAAGAAAAAATTCCCGGCTCAAGTTTAAATTTTAGCTTTAAATCAGCTATATATATAAGAAAAAACATTCTAAAAGTGTTAGTCGCATGGGCCATTTTGTAATTTCGTATTCAATACTGATAATGAATCATTATTAATGACCGGTTTAAGGTCTGACATTGAAATTGTGCGAAATTAGTCTACAATTACCTAATTATTTTTTTGATTAATTTTTCATATCAAATTTAGAAAATTTTATAATTGTATAAAAATTTTGAAATATGATCCGATATATCCTGATATTAAGGGTCAATATAAAATTAAGCAATTTTAAAAAACATATAACGTTCAAATATGACTCTTTAGAATTACCGATTGATCCATCGCATGATTTATTCTGCAAATGGCCAAAGTTATCTGGGTTGGGGCCAAGCTGCACAGATCCAACTGCTATGTACAACCCTTGTGCACGTGCGTGTTCAACCTTGGACTGTTTTAACAATCTTGAAGATTCTTGTCAAGGAAATGAGCCATTTATTGCTACTTGTGAATGTAAAATGGGATACATTCTAAACAATGGGGTCGGGGTTAAATTATATTCAATTTTTTGCAAAACAGCATGTCACATTTTTGACTGCGATCTTAGTTTTTTGCTTTAAACTTATTGACACCAATGATTGGTCATTGAGTGTTAAAATTTGTAAAACACCTAAGTATTTGTAAAGTAATGATCAAATAGTGAAACTGTTTTATAATTAAAAAATTTTAATTCTAAAAGTTAAGGTGTACTCAATGGGGTGGTCATCAAAAATCTAGTGAAAATCGGGGTTTTCAATAACCAATTACAAGAGTAATAAAAATTTTGTCGACCAAATTTGACTTCCCAATGGGAAGTTCCCATCCAATTTATTTCAAAAAAAATCTTGCATCCTAAAAACAATTCGAATGTGACGGATGGTTCGTCCAATCAAAAACGAGCTCACAAAACTGACGGAATTATTTTTTAAAAATGAATCTTCTCCCTGAATTTTCAAGCTATTAAACAGGTTTTGGGAAAAATTCTCAGATTTGGTTTGAGCATTATCAAAAAAACGTATTTTTACCATATTTCAGCGGTCTCAATCAAAATGTATCTCTTACCTGGATTTCAACTTTACACATTTAAAACCTGGAAATGTTTTGTCAAAATCGGTTTTCTTTCTTTTTATAAATCTTGTTCTGATTTTACAAAAATTGATAAATTTTATTAAAAGAGATAAACAGAGTAGTAGATAGGCCCGAGCATAAATTATGTTCGAAACAATCAAAAATTGTTTTCCTGACCATTTATAAGGCAACACCACCAATAGGGATATGCTTTTTCCAAACTTTCATAAAATTCTTTCTTGACCCCTAATTATTCACGACCACCCTCATAACTAGTTTCTTTTCAATTAAACTAAATGCCTTCGATCATAAGTCTTATGACACAAGAGTCTTGTAATTTAATGCTTCTCACCCTAATTTCACAACTTTTTTTTCACTATTTTTCTGAAGATTTAACCTTGTCAAAAAGTGTCTGTGTTATTGAAGGCGAATGTCCAGCAGGAGACTGGGCCCCTTGGAGTGAATGGGGAGCCTGTTTTGATAAGAATAGTACTCGAGTCAGAACAAAATCACGATTATGCGTAGGACCTGGACCATGCGATGGAGCCCAAAGTGAAATGGACTTTAATTGTAACGAGGAAGTGTTGGACGTAGTCTATGCCATGACTCACAGTCAGGGTGGCCAACGATTTTTTCAGATTAAAAATTGGGATTAAATATTTTTTCAATGCTGCATCAAGGAGGTGTAGGCATAACAATGAATCATATCCTTTTACCAACGGAACTCCATCTCAAAAACGTTAACTATCTTTATAGCGCGTGTTCGAATCCCACTAATGTTGTCTTAGTGGTTGTCTTGAGTATGATTATAAGCAAGGGTGCTTGCTCGCGCTATAGAGATAGTAAACGTTTTTGAGATGGAGTTCCGTTGGTAAAAAGATATAATTAACGACAAAAACTTTAAATTATTTTCTAGAGCCTTGACAATTGACATAAATGAAGATATCAAAAAACAAATTGTTTCGATGTTACTTACATGTATATCCTTTTTCCAACCAAAGTGAATCTTGGAAATGAGGGTAATCTCTATAGCGCGTGTTCGAATCCCACTAGTATTATCTTAGTGATTGGAGAAGTTCGATCAGCTGATATTACGCAGCCATCAATTTTGGCACTCCCAATATCAAGCACCCTTGCCTATTATTAAACCCGAGACAATCACTAAGACAGCACTAGTCGGATTCGAACACGCGCTATAGAGATGACCCGCATTAATAAGATTCAGTTTGGTTGGAAAAAGATATTTGTCAAAACTGTGGCGCTAATGAGCTATGGTAATTTTTTACCTTATTAATTAAGATAAGGTGAATATTTTATTATTAAACTTTGACCGGTCATTAGTAGTTAATGTTTTGATTTCCATAAAATTCTGAAAATCACAAAAAGCGCCAGAACGCAAAAATTTTGTTTAAATTTATGAATTTTATTTTTTGAGAAATCCGTGGCCACCCTACTCACAGTTGTATCGGTAATTTGATGATAGAAAATAACCTCAAATATGATTGTCTGATTTCGAAGTACTTTATCTTGTTTGATAGATCATCTAGAAATTTCTTTTCAAAGACAAGAAATAGTGATATGCAATTTGTGGATGAACCAATAGACTTTAGGACAGAAACTCCTTGTGATTGTCTTGATGATGTTTTGAATGCATATGGAAACTTTTATGAAAGACTTGACACCACTCAAATCAAATCTTCCCACAAAAGGAAAGTTTTAAATCGGATTGAGAGAATAAGACGAGTTTTGAATGATAAAGGAAATTGTTCATTGATTTTGGACTGAGATGTATCAGGGGAATGCAAGGAAGAGAGGGTTTTCTCCTCAATCATGGACCCTCCACCCCCTTAAGAGTCGTCCAACCCCTTTAAGAGTCCTTAATTCAGAGTTCGTGAATATTTGACTGATATAAACAACGATCTGTCGGTCAAGGGCCATAAATTATGGCCCATAACCCATATATTATTATAACTGCTAATTCTGGTGTCACATTTATGTATGTCATATTTATCTTTTGAGCTGGTTATATTTCTTTCTGACATTAAACTTACGATGCTTCCAATTTACTGACAATAAAAACCCTAAAAAATACAGTTGATTTGACCCCAACCTACAACTGAGTGTTTTAAAACGCACTAGTATTTGCTAACTATGAAACATGGCTACATTGCGCAGCAGGCAAAAAATATGATTTGGGATTTTCAGATTAACTTTTATGGTGCCTACTTTTTGCTATATTTTCAGGCTTCAAACTCGATAAAAAGGTGATAAATATTCATTTTTTTAATTAAAAACCGCAAGAGCGTGACCACAACAAAATTTTGGTTCAAACAGAATAAAAAATATTTTGAGAAAGTAAAAATTTAGAAATTTGATGGAAAAATTCAATCATCGAAAATGCGTAGGCGGAAAAATCTTTATTTTGAAAAAATAAATTCAGTTTCATCTTCCGGAAACTTTTCATTTGCCTACATGTATCTTAGATAGAATTTCATGGGCCACAACTTTATGGAATTGCTGGCGCGCGTTGCGCACCTTCTCAAATCGTAAATTTGAAAATTTTACCGCCATTTACAACACCAGGTGGTGCCCGGTACCAAAATAAATAATGTAAAAATTTGTTTACGCTATCTTGTAGAGAATTTTTTTCTGATCATTTCAAGACCCAGTATTTTTTTTGTTCTTCAAAAATTTTCGAAAAAAAATGTATTTTTCGGTCAATTTTTCGAGATTTTACAGGTAGTCCCCAACCCTGGTCTGGAAAATTCATATGCAAAGCTAGAAGGCTAATTTTTTGGCTAGTTAAGCGTTTTTCGGTTACCTATTTTTTTGCTTTAGGTGGCTACCGACATAATTGACCATCAATTATCGGCTGATTCAGAAAGATCGATACACCTTCAGGGCTTATTGAGGCTACTTTGCCAGTACTTATCCATGATCTCAAATTGACCTTTGAACTTAGATCGGGTTATTTTGAGTCAAATATTGTCGCCGACCCGCAAGCAAAATAAAAATTACGGGTTGTAACCGACTAAACAGACGCTTAATTTATGCATGGCCAAAACAATCACTTCTAGCTTGCATACGGCTTTCTCCAGAGCCGGATTGGAGGATAACTACACCTGATAAAATCTTACAACCATAAAATAGACTGAAAATCATTTTTTTTTAATTTTCGAAACAAGATACATAAAAAAACCTGGTCTTAAGGAGGTAGTATTGTCAGCCAAAATAAAGTTGCTTTGCAAAATCTGAATATAAGTACTAAACCACCCCAAAAAAAACGATGGTTGATGGTCCGTCTCAGCTTTCTCTAATCAGTCGTCTCTCCACAAGAGGGGCGCAAAGTCGAAACGGATGGTACCATTTCTCCCTAGATGGCATATCCGAGATCAACTTCAGATATTCAAATGTTTGGCAAGATTGAGGCGGAATTCTCAATGAGGCAAAATATTGTGGTGGTTTTTTGTCTGACTTTTATAAAAATACAGATGAAATCCTTCAGGAAAAGTGGTATTATGATGCCGTTTTGTGTACCATTTCAATTCGAAACGCAACCGCTTATCAGAACTATTAGTTTCACCTATGCTCATTCGATTTCTTACAGATACAAAGAAAGCAATAATTTGGACTACATTTTCATTCATCATCAAAAAGTATTTCATGTCATCAAAAACACCTTCCAAATTTTGAAAATCACCGATTTTTAGCATCTATTTTTATACATGTAATTATTTTTGATAACTAGTAATATTAAAAATGTGAGTCCACAATTTTGTTCGCTAATTGTATTGAGAAATCGGACCCATGAGACGATAGTTAAAAACAAATTCTGATAAGCGGTTCTTACTTAATTACGAAATGGACCAAGCCAATATACCTGACTTTTCTCTAAGTTATTCTACTGGTGATTTTATAAATCAAGTCAGACAAAAACCACCTACAATTATTTTGGCTCATAGAACTCGCTTCAATTGACACATGAGATGAAGGTTGCTCGGATATGTATATTTAAGGAGGGAAAAATGTCAACCTCTCTCGTTTCGACTTCTCCGCCCTCTATGTGGATATACCGCCACAATTGACTTGAAAGTGCGTACGAGATACCATCACCTAATCGTTTTATTGGAGAGATAGTGTATTTGTAACTATATCAAGAATCACTAATTCTGTATCTACTAACCCTCTTTTTTGTTTTAAATTTTCATTCTTTAACATTCTTGATTCACTCCATTGAATGTCAGAATGTCATTCAAGGTGAGTCATCAGTGAATCTTAAGCGGATGATCGGTTAGTCTCAGCTCATATGCGACAGTTCGTCAATTTATTACTTTAGAAAATAATTAGTGTTTATTTTTTGTTGCCTATTTATCGTTATTAGAACTGAACCAGAATAAATGTGTATCAGCTCAATATTAATAGTTTTTATCTATTTTAGTAAAGATTTGAGTTCGAACATTTATTTGTGAATTCGTGTAAAATTTTCAAAAAAATTCAAAGCATTTGAAAATTTTACGCATTTTTCGTACAAAATATTTTTCTGATCTTGTTTTGAAATCTGTGAATATTTTCTGACCGCTGTTTGAAAAAATCATAATAGATATATTTGTCATTTTTTGTCACTTTTTATAGAAATATTTTATGAAAATTTTCCGCAATCAATCAACAAAAAATTTTATTACTATAGTAGTTTTTTGAAATCTCTGTAAAAAATCAGCGAATCACTTGTGAATTTTCTGGTATCTATTTGGTTCCGTATTTTAACCGATGGAAGGGTCAAGCGAATATCATTTCTGAACTACTGATCAAATTTACAGCACTTGCTTGTGACACCGATTTGTGCCATTTAGCACGCAATTTAAGGGGATGGTCAGGATAAGGATTTTTGGTCATTTTTTACTTTGGAACTTAATTGTTGAAAAACTAGAAATGATAGAGTTACATACTTCACGGTTTTGGAAAGCTCAGACAATTCCTCGTCATAATTGACAATCGTAAAGATTTTCATAATTTTGGAGTAGCGCTATAGTATAAAAAGTTGGGAAAATGACGAATTTAAAATTTTATCCCCTCCGTCAATATCCCCTATTCACACTTTTGTAAATATCTCGGCCCTCTTACTTAAACACACACTTAGTTTCCTAATCAGGGCCGGGATATTTACAAAAGTGTGGATAAGGGATATATAGTGAAATTTAATTTTAACACTTATGGGAAAACAAAAATGTAAATAATATGCTGGCAGGCATTTGCGAATTTTGCACTAGAATGCTCTTGAGCGCCACAAATATGCTATAATAAATTTTCAGTCATTTTTCAAAAATCTATCTCCTCCATCAATTTTGGTCAGATTTTCAGGTGACATGTAAAATACTCCGTTTAAACATTTTTGAACAACTTGCTGGCAGGAAAATTTTATAGTCCATCTTGTTACGTACCGGTGACAGGTTACGTACTTGGTAACAGGTGCACTTTTACGAAGTAGTAAAATATATTTTTGCTCCAAAATATCTAAAAACCAGAATCTATAGTGAATCGGCCTCTATGAATTCATTTTTGAAAGTTTTAACTTCGTATCTACTTTGGTTTTTGAGTAAGAGTGAAATTACGAGTTCATTTTATTTTTTATGACCTTAAAAGTTTGATAAGAAAATTAGTTTAATTTTCATAATTTTCCTTAGATAATTTTGTGTAATGACATGTGTGAACAAAAACCTTTTGATTGTCTACAAACAAAGTAAGAAATGTTTGCGCATGGTGTGAAAGCCTTATTTACAGATTGTCATAGGTTTGAAGTTGACAAATAAATTTGTTCCGAATCAAAAATTAAACAATTTCTCAGAAACAAAAGTTTTTAACAATTTTTCAATGAGAAAACAGTTCAATAAACGTATACATATATGTATTTACTATAAAATATTTCAACCTGTAAATATACACCCATGAATGCATAATCAGCACAAATAAAGTGTAAATTGACGTGACGATAACGGACAAACTAGTGTAGATAGCAATTTTTAGTTTTAACCAATGTTTTTTAAATTACTGAATTACTTATAACATATTATTAAATCTAATCATTGTTTCCACAGTTTTCATAAAAGCTCGCCCTGACCACCCCCTTAATAAAATTCTATTTTTGCAAAGAAATCTCAATAAAATTTTAGGTGTTATATAAACTTTCATATTGAGGAAATTTTTAATGTGGATAATGATTCATCCACTAATTAGCGGATAACACCCAAAAATGCCTGAAGTTTATAAATATCGTCTTAAAAAAACATTCTTACATCGGGTTTAGTTGGAAATGGAGTAACTCCATTGGAGTTCCGATGAAAAGTAGTTTTTAATAATTTTTCAGATAATTAGTTATGTTAAAAAATCAAAAATATAAACGTGTGCAAGAATGGACACTTTTAATGAAGATAAAAATTAAAAAAATAAATTTTCGCATTTTTTTCTTTCATTAATCACTCAGAAAAAATGTAGCAATCTACCACATCGCTGCTACCCCCTTAAAAACATCCAAACCCATTTTTTGAGTTTTGAAATTCTTTTTTTCAAATCGTCAATATTCATCTCCGAAAGAAACTCTTATTACAGGGGGGTGCGGCGTATAGTTGGAAAGTTTGACGCCAAAAACCCCAACTATACGCGTAATTCCAACTATACGCGTACTTTCCAACTATACGCGTAAAGTAAGAATTTTTGGGAGAAGTCGATTTGAACCATGGTTCATTCTGTACCCAGCATACATAATGAACCACAATAGGTAGGAGATCGCAGGTGCGGTCGCCAAATTGTGAAAAAGTGGTTCATTATGTACTCAGATATATATTTCGAAGAGAAATTAAAGGTTCTTGAAGTCCGCAAAGAAAGTCTGCGAAAAAATCCTGAAGCTTTCTTGATGGATATAATATTACAAGATATACTTTCAAAATTTGAGCGCAGCTATTTTGAATTTTCGCTAAAAAATAATTTGTTTTTTACTTTGTTTTGATCAAACGTGATTGATCGTTTGTGTGAGAGAACCAATCAGCTTTTGCACGTTAACAATGGCGCGAACACTAGTCTTAAATTTAATTTTTCAAGTCGTTTTTAATAACAATTTTACATTCTAAAATTATTACAATTGTATGATTCACAAAAAAAAATGTGGGTAGACAAAAATTGTTTAACCTCGCAAATTGCAATTGATGTAGCGAACATAATAAATGGGGTTTCTACTTTTCCCGCAGTTATTTATGACATTAATGCTTTGGAGAAAAGCGACCTTCAGAAGTTTATATTTTTTTTCGGCTAGGTTTCAAAAAATTGACCGAATTACAAATTTAACTTCTGAGAAGATACATTTTCCGACGAATTTTGTTCAAAAAATGCTGGTTTCTTGCATAGTCATGTAAAAATTAAGCACTCATTAACAAAAAACGACCCTTAACAGTTGCTTCATAATATAAAGTTTATATAATGCTTACCTTTTTTGTTTCAAATATTTTATCGAACTTTTTAAAGATCAACTCATAAGCATCCTTCTAAGTTTCCCAAATCATTTATTATTATTTCATTCTTAAAAATCGAATCCGAAAATTCAAATTCAGAGTGAAAAATGAACACGAAAATAACGGATAATCAAGGCCTTTTTCAAGACAACTTCTAAATTTGAAAAGTATAGTCCTCCAAAAATGACACGGATTTGTCTTTTGTGAGAAATTTTCAATTCTTCATTTTTCGAGTGTATTATTTCATCGATCGAATATTTCTTTCAACATTCATGACTTATGAGTATATGACTCATGAGTCATGATCCAATCGCATCGCCGCTTTCGAATCTGACCGATTGATATATCGTAAAATAGATATTAAATTTTCGACAATTTAATCAAATTCAATTTTTATTCTCAATAGAAAATATGTATACTGTGATACATTCAAAATTTTCAAAAAAAACGCACAAGTCTTTTTGTCTTCCAGTTATCGATTCCTTTATAACTGTCTTGTCATTAATGTTTAAGCGTCGTAAAATGCATATTAATGATGAATGTCACTACTTGCCCGAGAAATCGAGTCTTCAAGTTAAAGGTGGGTATTTATTCTATCATTTTAAGTGTTCGCTAGGTAGTATTTAATTAAGCTCGTCGTAAATAGCAGAGTACAGCCATGTGACGGTGAACCTCCGGTATATGATAGGTTTGGCTCTGGATATTAAGAACTTTTGCAAAAATATTTAGAACAAGTTATTTTTTACTGAAAATGACACTCCTTAAGCATCTCGTTTTTATCCTAACCAAACATTCGGTAATTTTTTTATGCCCCCAGAGGCATTTTGAGCTGCCAGGCAGACTGTTTCGATTCCCAAACATTTAGGGTTTCTCTTTACTATTTTTCTCAAATAAGAATTGTGAAATGTTAACTTTATTTAACTTAGGAGGCCAACAATAAAAGTAAAAATTTTAAATATGTTTGTCTAAGTCAGTGTAGCATGTACATACATAGAATGAGAACGGAGGAGAAGATGACTGATCGTAACCGATTATGCGGAAAATCAACAAAAAGAGTAATTTGGCTATTATGTAAGAAAAATAATTAAACATATAAAATGGTATTTTTGTTTAAAACTGTATCGATTATTTTAGTCTTGTTTTAATCTATTAATACTGTAAATACTAAGCTTTGAACTAGAAAATATGAAAGTTGGTCAAAATGGACTTTTTCAAATTTTACGTCTTAGCAGTTACTGTTTAAAATATGGAGGACGCATTGCAAATTAAAGTGCATTTAAAAAACAAACAAAAATATATTTTAAAGTCATACCGTAAAGACTCTATCTCATGCCTGAGTCAGACGTAGCTAGTTGTGAGTCTTTCATGGTAGTTATTTCTAAAAAAGGGTTGGGAAAAATGAGGTTATTGTAGTTATCATTAGTAGTTGTTGTGTTTACTACATATTGGGTGGGAAAAGCGTTTGAAGTTGTCTCTTGAGCCTTGATCCGGCTATTATTCCTTTCCGGGAGAGTGAATTTCAGAACCCTGTCGTGAGTTCTGGGTTCTTGCTCCGTGTCACCGCGTGCAATTCTCCGAATGAGTTTCACTTTGTGAATATGTAATAATAAACGGATCGGATCTAGAGAATAGTAGCACTTTTATGGTCTGCCGACAAAACCGGTCGTGCCTCCCGGTTTCGACTTTCATACCATAAAAGACTCTATCTCATGCCTGGAGTCAGACGTATCTAGATTCCTCCTGGTCTCTTCATGTTATCTTAGAAACTTCGGGCTAATGCTCCTATGAGTTGAGCCCTCCAATTATTAGTCCATGCATTAGTCCGACTGATTGGTTTTGTAGTTGATAATTTTATTTTTATCCTTGCGGTTTATAGTTTTTAATCCTAGTGGTTTAAAGAATTTTCAGTAAATAGTTGTTGCGCTCAGGTCTTCACTTAGTTCATCATGAATTTGACTTTTTGCGTCTTCACCAGTTTTTATTACATATAGCCACCAAGTTGGGCTTGTTGTTGTGTAAAAGTCAGCCACGTTTACCCATCGTATTGGTCGATTAGTTGGTCGAGCCTTGTATATATCACCTTCGCATGAATGCCACAATCGAAGGTCATGGGCTGAGTCAATAGCCAATATGAAATAGTTTTCTGATAATTCTGGTTTTTCCTTAGATAGTCCAAATTCTAGATTATTAGTTTTTTGATCCTTAAGGATAAAATCAAAGGCTTGTTGTGTATCATTAAATTTGCGCCATATTTTTTGCCAGGCGGCTTTAACTTTTAAAACGGCGTTCAATGTATTCTGTTGAATATAATCCGATTTATGTTTTTGATTTACGAATTTTAATGTTGAAGGGGTGATTTCCGTAGACCCATCTAATTCGAAATTATAAATTTTTCCGATCCAGTTATCTACCACTGTTTTAACATCTTGCCATGATCTTTTGAACTCGAGATCTGTCGTAAGTATTTGTTTTACGAAGTTTTCTCGTTCAATTAAATCAATAATCGTTGAAAGGGATTTGACGGCGTAATAGTGGCGCGTCTCTAGGTCAGATTTGATATTTCTTTCCATCATGACAATTTGCCCGAAAGGGTATCGCATCTGGTCATGAAAATTATCAATTTCATGTGAAAGAATAGAGCGAATTGTTACTTTATCTATAGGTTGTTTTTTGTTTTTTATTTTTCTTTCAAATCCCTTTAGGATTAAATGACTTAATGGTTCCTGGAGGGGTTGTGCAAATGATTGTATTCCGTGGAAAAACATTCTAAATAAGTTATTTTATTTTAAATAGTTAACTAATTATGGTTTTCAATTTTAAGATGAGATGATAAATTGTCACTTAAAGTCAGTATGAATGTAGGTTTTGTAATGCGGGTTATTGATATTTTCCTAGTAAATGGTGTAGGATTATATTTTGTTCTAATGTATATAAGAACATCGACTAATTTTAACAAAATTTTATCCTTATGGATTTTGTTTAATCTGTTTAATAATCCTCTGATTTTTGTTTTTTCTGGGGTTTTTGCTAGTTGAGAGTGAATTAATCTCAACTTGCTCCGTAATAATGTTATATCCATATCAGATCCCTCGCGTTGAATAAACTCGTCCAGATCCCAAATAATTTTAGAGAATGTTTTATCTGGATTTACCATTCTTAATTTAAATAATCGTTTATTTTTAATAATTTTAAATTGTTTTTAATCCTAATGGAAAAAATTTTAATATTAATTTTTCACAAGATTTTCGTTGTCGAATTTATCTAATAAAAATTGTGCTCCTTTTGAGCTATGTTCGATAACCCTGTTGCGGTATCTAAAGATCATTTCGGAATCTCGTTTCCAATTGAAAGATAGGCAAATATTATCATTGCTTATACCTGCTAATAACATACGTTCAACTACAGAGTTACGGCCACTGTGTCCGCTTAATTTTTTGTTAAACCCTCAAATTTTTCTTGCTTTTTCCATATGGTAAACAAAGCTGGATGTTGATCTTAATTTAAAAATTTTTATGCTTGAATCTGAAGGGATTTTTTGCATTTCTCTTAAATAAATTAATTTAGATTCTAGGTCCCAAACTGTGTTCTTTTTAAGTTTAACAGTTATTTGCTCTGTCTTTAAGCTCATCGGATTTGTTTTTGATACTTTTAAGGGTATGCTCAAAAATCTACCGTCAGTATTGTCGATTATTTTTAGGTCATTCCAGCTTGTAAATTTTAAGTCCCCGACTCGATTTCCTGTCAGAAAATTGAAACCTAGCATAATCGCAGTTTCTTTCTCATTAATACCTTGCGTCCAAAGTAAATTGATAATTTTGCTTATTTCGTCTAGTGAAAAAATGTTAGCCTTTTTTGGAGCAAAGATATTATCTGTGTATAATTTCCTTGCTAGCTTATTTGCTAATTTTTTCAGAGATTGTTTAATGGTTGGTAACTGTTTTTTATCCTTCAGGAAATATTTTATAACTTTTTTGCAGTGAAATAACATCAGGTTTAACCTGTAGGGCTTGACCCTTTGGATTTTATCACGTTGTTTGACCCATGATTTGAAAAAACTCAAACATTGATTTTCTGAAATGATTTTTATGCCTCTCTCGTCAATAAATATTTGAAGTAGTTTGATTGTTGTTGCTAAACTATTTGCTATATATGGTGAATTTTGATTCTTCATGACTTTTCAATCTGAAAATTGAATTTTTAAATTGAAATTTTTATGATCATAATAAATTTATAACGAAGTTTTTAATCCTTAAGGATGTACATTATTTAAAATAAATTTTAATTTAATTGGTAATTTTTTAATGTTCTAATAAAAGAATTGCCTCTTCATTATCAATGGTTAGTTTCTGGCAAACGTAGAAATACCAGCACTCTGGAGTAAGATATTCCTTTTTACTATTTATCAATTCGGTTATTGGGAGGTCAAGTTCATTTTTTGCCAGTCTTTTCATCAGATAAAGCAGTGGTAATATGTCGAAACAATATTTCTTTGAAATACAGTCACTCGAAATGGTCAAGATCATAAATCGTATTTGATTTATAGATTCTTCCTTTTGGTACATATCTAAAATTTTAATATTTTAAGAATTGTTTTTATTGGGTTATTTGAAAGATATTCGCGATTTTTAAATCCTTGGGGTTATTATTAATTTATAATCATTTATATTTTGAAAATATTATTTGTATACTGATTCGCCATGTTTGTTCCTTTAGGCTAAAATAGATTATAATGGTTTGTAGTTAAGTCCCTCTACGCGACCCCTTGGGGCTGATCCGCGGAGATTGTTTTCAAAATGGTATTGCTGTCCATGTTTTGATCCTTTAGGATAAAATAGTTTAATGTTTTGTAGTTAATTCCCTCTACCGCGACCCCTTGGGGCTGATCCGCGGAGGTTATTTTCAAAATGGTTTTGCTGCCCGCCCTGATATTGGTCTTGACCAGCAGGTGGCTGGTTGTTATTATTCCAGGGTTGATTTGAGTAATTAGGGTTTTGGAATGATTGATTATATCCATTATAACCACCTCCCCGGCTGTTACCTCTACCTCGGCCTCTACCTCGACCTCGGCCCCGACCTGGATTAAAATATTGTCCGTTTCCTCGGCCTCGACCTCGACCTCGGCCGTTTCCACGACCTCGACCGTTTCCACGATTTGTGGATTTTTTAGCCAAAGCGTTAGCTTTCTCATTTTCCTTATTTTTTAGTTTGGCTTCGACCTGTTCCCTCGCTTTGTCTGAGGCCAGTTTATTCATTTCTATGGCCATTTCGGGGCTATTCATGCATGTTTCGATGGCGGAGAGATAGTCTATTTGACGCTCGGGAACTAAAAGGTCATAAATTTTTTGTGTAAGTCCTAACCTAGAGAGTTAATTTTTATTGGTTTCTACGCGGGCAATAACTACATTAATTTGTTTGTGGTATCTATCGCTACTTGGAAAATGGTCCCTATATTCCTTGATTAAATCAAGGCATGGATCAAGTTTAATTTTTATTAATTTGTCGCATTTGGTTAACATGCGGACAAAGTATAAAGCTACTTGTTCGAGGGGGCGGCAAAGAGGCTGGTGTTTTGAGCTATCTGCACTGGTAAAACGTAAATAGTTTTTTCCGTCCCGATTGATAATCATGTTAGTTGTGTAATTTTTTATTAATTTATTACACTTATCCTCCATTGAATCAATTTTTTCCATCAACGTTATTTTCTTTGCCTGGCTATCAGTTCTTTCCTTGATACTGTTAGCCAGCCAATCCTCGAGTTGTTCGTAACTCATAGTAAGTATAACATGATTTTCATGGGGAGTTAGATCTTGATTATTATCTATTTTATATTGAATACCCAGATATTTAACTTTGTAAGCTTGAATATTACGTTCAATCTTCAAAAGTTCGTCGGTTTCCCCTTTTAACCTTATTACATCGGACCGCATTATTTCTAATTCGGACTGATATACAGCGTATCGGTTATTAGTTGACGCATTATGGGTTTTCAACATTTCATCTATGTCATCGGCGGTGGGCTCCATTACATAGTTGTTAACAGGTCGATACTTATGCGTAATTTTATCTACCTGGGTATCACTGTTAGCATATTTTAATCCTAAGGACGACATGATAGATTCCGAAGTATTCATTCTAAATTAAAACCAGATTTAGTTCTTGGATATTTGGAATAAGTGATTTTATTATATATTGTCAGGATAATGTTATATTAATTTCGGAATATAAATTCTAATTGTGTAGTTTTCAATTTATAATTCTTGATCAGCCATTTTTCGATCCGTTTTTTATCATCGCGCTTATTTTTGTTGTAAGCCGATTTTGATTGAGTTTTGCACCCCATAATAGCTCCTAATATTTCTAGGTAAATAGTATTATGGTTGCTAATGTAGCTTTTTAGCATTATTAATTTATTCATTCTAAAAAGTTCATTTGTTACATGTTTTTGACCGAATCTATTATTTTTCTTAAATAATGAAAACCAATTTTTTAATCCTTGAGGAGGTAATGATTAATTATATTTTTTGTTAATCGCTATCACTTTCATCACTTGTTACATCTTCGTCACTTTCAAAATCATTTGTCCAATCAGGTGGATTAAACACATGCGTTTTATTTTCATAATTAGCGTCTTTAAAAGTGATTTCATCGTAATGTTTTGTTTTTCGATGTAACCGGTTTTTAGTTAAATTAGATTTAAATACGTAATCGACTATATGTTCATAATAGTTGATAATTATCCACCAAGGATCTAAACGCATCTCT